>JAAAKB020226587.1:0-11439 GCA_010014835.2 Apostichopus leukothele | reverse complement strand
ATATTTATATTTATATTTATATATACAGTAGTATATAAAGTTCAGTAATAGCAGTATAGCATGCCCCGCAAAGGGAACACATCAGGCAACCTGATGATCGCCGTAGTGAAAGAAACTCAATGTGTGCGTGAAACTATTCAGTTGCAGCGCCATGGAATAGCGTGTTTATACAAACATATATATCAATATATATTAGCTTCCTGCAGTGAAGCATTTTTTGCTTTTAAGAGGAAATTGTGCTAAAGAGGAGAGTTTCGTTTTGCGGGGAATGAAGTAGTTCAAAGTCATGCCATTGTTTTTTGGGTGTCTAAGAATGAAATGTATGTCCTTGACAGCTGCCTGCAAGTATAGGGATGTGGTCTGCTGTCTGTAATGTAAGTAGAGGCATGTGAAGTAGAGGGAAGTTAGTTTAGTTGCAGTCTTCATCGATTAAAATGTGATTTCCGTCGGGATGAGTCTTCATGGCGCAGAGAAATATGATAAGGTTTTAGTCTTTAGTAATGAGTTTATTCGACATAGTTTTATTTGTAAGCTTCTTTTTTACTATCAGAGTACCTCTTGCTTGAACTGTTACTTCGTTGGAACATTTTAATAAAGGAACTTGAGCCAACATAACTCTTTCACTTGTTTGTGTGTTATTTCACCCTGACATTTTAAAATATTATATAAATACTACTAAAGTTGTAAACAACTAGCATCATGCATCGAATTGTCTTTCTTACCGATGAAAAACATTGTTTCAACTTAAAAACATTCAGTGATTGTGTTGCTACAATCCCCATGAAGTATAGTTCGTTGTAAGACGATGGCCAAACGTTGCGACAGAATCGGGTGTGTTTTATGCATTATGTCTACGTTTATTATTTGAAAAGAAGGCAGCCGTTTAGAAAAGCGTCATATATTAAGAATCTACATTTGATGATATGTCCACTACTTAAACATGTAAGTGTCACCTGATATGCTATACGAACTTAATTCAGCTAAGGATATGACAAAAGTGGGCGACTTTTGTCACCAAAGTGATGACCTGTAAAATTGTGTCAAATTAGGCTAAGGCTGTGACAAAACTCGTAACCTTTATTGTGACAAAAGTGGACGACTTGTGTGGCAAACTTGGTGGATGTGCGTGACAAAAGAGACAATGTGTGTGAAAAACTTGGTGGATGTGTGAGAATAAAGTGCTTGTTGTCACAAAAGTGGTTACAACATTCGGGTCAAATAACATAGTGCATATCAACACCTCCCATGTCTTTCTTGTGAAATATCGTAGAAAATAACAGCTTTATTTGATTCCTCTGTCTACCTTTACATCGAATGAGGTGAATCACACTCCTAAATGGTGAAGAGTATATTTATGAATTTGAAATCATATTATGTTAAAAATCATCTAAAGGCTGTTGCTACGTTTTAAAGAGATGACAGTAATGTTGCTGTGGTAACACTGATGTTTGTTGTGTAGATTAGCAGTCACATCAACAGTTCTGTACAAATGAATTAAATTGATTCATATTCCACAAAAATTATATCTTCTTTAGCTATTAAACTAAATCAAAAGAAATTTTTGTTGTTGTTATATATTAATGAGATACAAAGCAATCTAAATATCAAAGGATTAATAGGAAAATGCGTTCCCAATTATAGTTTTTCATCCATTATTTAATGTCAATTTTATCAATTGTGTTCTTGTGCTGAGTAGGGTCCTCAACTGTATTTGTTCTTACTTTTAACTACAATTATGTTGATTACGGCAGATTATTTTTCAATGTTGCCCATGATCTTACTCTAGACAGCACTCTGAAATTAGCAACTCTGTTGGGTCTACCACCGGCAAAAACTGTTATGCTACGCCGGGTTACTTTGATAAAAATACACAATTGATTAACTGCATGAAGTCACGAAATATCGTCCACATGTACGATGTCATTAACCTCCGAAGAGTTTGGGTTTTATTCATATGGGGGTGGGGTTGGGGTGTGAAGGGGCTGAATTAAAAATGGGACTTTCCCATACTCTCTCTACGGTATGAAAAAATTCAGGTAAACATACAACACGGATTGGATAGTGACTATTTAATATATTAATGAGGAAATTTACGAACTGACATTGATCTATATAGATTTCCTGTGATCTGATAAAGACGGCCTGCCATAATTTACCAAGAAAATATTGTCTGCCCGAGCTATATATGTTTGATAACTTCCTCGGCAATTACATCATAGTTAAGGGAAGAATACTTTAAATTACACGATGGTCAGAGTAAACCTTTGGCAATGCTGTATGTGAACAACAATGAGTCTCATTCCATTCTGAATAATATTTTTTTTAGGTTCGTTGTTAATATTACCAACCTTTATCAGGATGTTTTCATTTGTACACGTGCAGCGTGGGATGAGACTTGGCTATAGATACAGGATGAGGAAGCTTCGTTGTGAACTTTCCAATATTGGTGTCATTTGAACAGGTTATTGTGTTAAACAAGATGCAATGGAACAGCAGTGTGAAGTCAATTTAACCTGTAGGCTAAGTATAATCAACATTGCCCAAGTACTCAGCACAAGCAATTATGTTTGAACACAAATACAGTTTTAGATAAACAGATAATAGCTAATTGGAATACAAAATCATATTTGTAGTCTCTCCTCGACACAGTCACGACAGCTATAGGTTCTAGGACACTTTGTAACCGACTGTTGGAAGGGATTTACCCGAATTGATTGAGGAACCACTTCACACCGTTGCTCATCCACATCCCCCTCCTCCACTTCTCCTTCTTCCGTGTAAGCTCTAACCAGTATCATAAAAAATATAATTCTATTAAATGAAGACGACATGGTCATCATTCTTGGTGACGCACATTGACTATTGGGCTTGATTAAAGATCTGCTTTATTGGCTCATATTATAGCACGCTATAGCTAGGAAACGTTTGTGATTACGTAATCAACCTGCCACGGTCGTAAATTGACCTCAGGCTTTACAATTAGCCTGCATTGCTTCTTAACACCATAAGGCTCTTTGTGTAAACACTGTGTGGAAATATGTCATTGTCTACAGTGTAGTTAATTATACAGCGTTCATACAAAGACTTTCATACAAGTAAAAATATGTGGCAGGCGTTGCAGACTAATTGGTAAAAGGAGGTCATTTTACGACCAAGGCAGGTCGATTACGTAATATCAAGAAACTTTTCCATGATAGCGTGCTATAGTTGGGGTATATACAGTAGAACTTTAAGCAAACAGCACGAGCTAAAACGAAACTCCATTAGTACATGACTAGTCCAAGTGCTAGATAACGTCAGTGTAGTCAAGGAACTTTTAAAAGTAAGTATTAAAGCAGTAGAATATATATCTATTTTTAAGGTTTCTCTTAAAAACCCGGTATATATACCCTGATCAGGGTTTTCAATGTTAATTTTATTTAGATGCCGAAATTGGGTCTCAAAGGGAATGGAAGTTAAGGCTAACCCATATAAGAACGAAGCTCATACAGGAAGCATTTATATCGCTTGAATGTGCACTGACACACACGATGCACCGGTTTTTGAACATATTTTCATCCACTCTATTTACTCCCGTCTGAAACCCTAACCTCACTGCCTCCCCCACTTATCCAAAATATCCAGTATACTCTGATGTGAAACACTTCATCTCCTTATCTTGTAACGGGTTTCCATTTTTAATAGTAACGGAAAATCGTAGAGAATTCTCAAATAGTCCACTAAAAGATAAGACTATAGGACTGTTGACCACATAAGTCGACTGTAACTATATGAAAGACGCTAAAAAATTATTCGCTTTCTCCAGACTTATGTTGGACTGGTTAGAAAGACAATAATAGTGGCCCACTTACTCAATGGAAGTTAAATTGAGGGAGAGGAAGGAGGTTATCTCAGATTATGTGATTATCTCAATGATCTGTAGAATTAACAGGGAGATCACCTGTATTAATATTACGCCAACCCCCCCCCCCCTCCCCTTCTTGAAAATCGATGCATTAATTAAAGTACGTCATAACATTCAAGATAACACCCAAATAGGTTCAGTAAAACAAAAATCTCACCGAACTGCAGAAATTGTCTGGCGGAAGAGTTTGATACATTGTTGTCATAGTTCTTATTTTTTTTCTTTCTAATTATGTAAAACTTGTCTCAATTCGACGTTTTCTTCTTGTTGAAATCTGGTTTTCAAATTCACCAGTTTCTCACCAAAAGCACCGGTTTTTCGAACGCATCAATTTGTTAAATGACGTAATGTGGACAAATAGGCAAAACGAGCGACTTGAACTTAGCACTCCCATTTCCGCAACAAATACACTCTCGCATGTACACGCACACACACACACATATATATATATATACGAACACATCGCGAACGTACATATACAGCCTACCATGCCCAGTTGGTACGTACATAGCATTGCACATAATACACTCTCACACTCAAACCAAAGTTCATAAACCTTTCGAAATTTCTGCAATAAAATTTACGGATCAACTTTATAGTAAAAGTAAGCTTCTTCAATATAGTATTTGAAATGTATTTGGAACATCGAAAGGTGAAACATGGCTGACATTTAAAAAAAAAGAAAATAACAGGAGAAAATTATGAGAAAATATAAATAAGAAAATTAAGGAAGAAACTTTACACTGTTTAAAAAATCTCTTTAAATTTACAGCAGTGTCTCTGTCAATTAGTTTCCAGAGATTAGTTGTGCAACTTCACGTATGCTTTGTTCACCTACACAAGGTGCCTGTTCACCTACAATCTATCTCGTAAAATGACAGTACCAGTTAATAATTGTACAACAAGGTTCTGTACAGTCACAGTTTTTTATGTAGAGAAACAATTACTTGATGTTATTTGATGGACAGTGGGTGTATATATACAGAGCCTTTCGTACAGAAACATTTTCCTTTTTGTATGTTGAAGGTATCTGTATATCCGTATGGGTAGTGTTGAATAGAAACAGGAACCACTCATATATTAACAACGGGTATCTCAACAATGACATCTTGCTTCCGTGGCATTACAGCTCTTGTTATAGAATAACATAGATTATTAATTTTTGAACAAATGACATTCATACAAATAACAAAACATTGCTTTCGTTTCAACTCACAACAAATTATTTTTTAATGATCTTGTAATACAGTTGCAATAAAACGAAACATATGTGAAAAAAATCAAAGCAGAGGAACTAAGGATGAATTGAGATCACTAAAGTAATACAGCAAAACGGATAACAGTAATAAAACAATGTAAGGTTCACTATTGACTCCTATTAGTAGACAGTAAAGTGTTACGTCTTAGATCAGTTTCATCATTTTACTGATGCCCCGTTAGTTCTGTTAGTTGTCACAAAGTTGAAAGACATTTTCTCAAGGTAATTACAGAATACTATTTTTTTCACTACTTTTATATAAACATAATCCTTAACTGGAAGTAGCAAATTAGTAGTACCATTTTAACAGATTTATGAACTATTATTGTCTCCATGCATGGTTCCAATGATTTGTACTTCTAATCTTGCTCAATGAAACATGCAAAAGATTAAAAAGACTAAAAACATGTTATACAGAACAAACTAGAAGAGTTAAGTAATGCTTTAAAACAGTTTATTGTATGATTCAGTTAGCTCAAATACTCTTAATAATTAAAATGATCAATATGAGTCTTGAGACTAACATAAGGTGAATACTCCTTTAATTTAGTATTAGAGATGTAGAACAATATGTTCATTAATTGTAGTAGAAATGTCAGACTGTGAGGTCTCTTTCCCCAGCTATAAGCTGTAAACTCTGTATGGGTACCAACAGCAGTATCAGTGTAGAATACAGTATGACCTGGAAAGGAACTGATATATAGATACCATCTAGAAAATACCTAAAGGTAGTCAGTATAGGCCGAAAATTATAGCAAGCTATAATTGCTAGAAGTTTTCAAAGAATACTTTCCTGGAGGTCTTTACTCTTCAAATGTTTCTCAGACATTCTAAACGAACACACAAGATAACTGAATGTCCCACATGAGGTAAATTTGAGGTCAACAATATTTGGGGCCAATACAGCCCAGATGGCAAAAACATCACTGACTGATATGAAGCTACCATTTTACCTTTATTCTGGATAAAATTCCAAGAGCAGAATCCATTGAGCATGTTGCATACAAAACAGCTTCATGGAAGAAATGAAAGATATCATACTCAAAATCATTACTTTCTATAGAAGTATGTCGGTACTGATCTTCAATTGGTGGGGTAAGCTTGTTCATACAAAGATTGTCAAACAATCTACCAAATGATGATATATAATTATCATATGAAGCTAAGCCATATTTTATCAATATATGAAACAATAATGTTTTTAGACTGATGTGACTCTTATTAACCGAAATTGAGCATCAAATTAGCCTAAACATTCCATATACAGTAAGTGGATAAATTAAGAATAAATTTCTTTCTGGAATATGATAGACTGATATATTTCATATATAGCAACCAAAATGAACAGTATGCATTGATTACAATTGATTACTATAATAAGATACCATTGCTGAGTTACTGAAATGTCTATCAATTCTCTTTAAGCCCACCACATCATTAATGATGAAACAAGATTTTAGTGTTGCTGTATAGGTTTCATCTACACACTATGTATAGGAATCCTATCAACTTAGTAGGATATTGATCCAAGATACCGATTTAGGTTTGCCAGATTATAGGCATATTGGCTCACATCAATTAAGGTGTTAGCCAGAAAGTCAAATCAGTTACTTTAGTGATTCCTTGCCAATATGAAAAACTACGATGGATACAAAATTTACCAACATTCTGTACTAATTGCTGAACAGAAATGTCCAACAGTACAATGTTCTTGCAGTAATGGCTGATTTGTGCCATAAATAGGAGGCTGAAGTTCAAACCAATCCTCACTTCTTCAGTTACAAGACTTTTTCTTCAGACTGGTACCTCCTAAATACCCCAAGTAACCTAACTTTGACCGTGATGAAAAAATGAGACCATCTATTAACCAGCTGGGGTTCCGATACATACCACAAGGTATTGTATTTACACATCAGTTTGTGCAAATGATATCACCATTACAAATGTGAAGAAAAAAAACGTTATCGTTGCTAGGTAATTGCATTGGGAGATTTAAATGTTTGATCCCATTTAATTAGTGATATGAGAACAAAAATCATTAGGGGTTCAGCTGTTATACTCACCATGGGTCATGCACCCACCACATATATGGTAATGATAACTCATTCCATTTTTTGAGTTATTGTCCAGAAAACTTGTTAGGTAAATATTACTAAGAAAGGCTGCTCATAAATATGCATGATATCGGTTGCAACAGGCATCACTACTGTATATGTTTGCTATCTACCGATATATCATCATACCAAATGGTTGCCATGTTATTGTAATTTGAAGAATTTTTGTGCACGACCCTGTGACATCATTAATATTCAAGATATGAGAACCGAAATCAATATGGTTTGCTAGGCCTACTCACTATGGGCTATCCACCCACCACGTGCATATGATCACTCATTCTATAATGTTGAGTTTATCATGCATGAAAACTTTAGTTAAATAATCAATTCCAAACCCCACCTCATGTATGCATAATATCAACTGTACCACACCAGTATGTTGGCTATATACCAATATCACCTTACAATGTTACAATAAACTCCACCTCGGTTGCCAAGTTATTGCAGTTAGAAGCTTTTAATGCTTGACCCTGTGACCTCAGTTATACTCATGAATGAGAAAAACACACCTGCACGTGAATGTATAGCCATCGGTAGGCTCATTTTGTTTTCAGAAAGGAAACAATGCCAATCCAGTTTCCTATTATCTTTTCAAACATGCAAACCAGTGGCGCAACACGAAAGTACCGTAATTGTTGTACTGATATGACGAACACAATAACCGTGTTTTTCTTCTAGGCATAAGTCAAGTCTAAGCTAACGTACCCCTGCACGGCTTTCGTCGGACTAGCCACAATCGATATTATAGCCGTAAGAGGTCATCGACTTTTCATCGGATGCGTTAAACCTTACATATATTATTTCGTAAGAAAGTTCGGTTTTTTCGGAGGTTTGCGTGTTGCAAAATATATGCGGCATTTTTGTGATAAAGTGAACGAGGATAGATATCTGTATATCAAAAAAAACTGTTTGTTCAAATACGGTAAGTTTATCTCAGATAACGTAAGATAACGTAAATTTATAAAACAAGACTTTCCTGTATTGGTACGGACGAAATTCTGCAAATGAACAGAAAACTGTCGTATTTTTACAATTATTTTTAAGATTATACTCAGTATTCCGACACGGTTTTCGTTGTGACTACTGTAGGAAGTGTATGCAGCGCGTGCTATGTCGCAATCTGCATTTTCGAAGATGACGTCACGTTTCCTATACTGTTCAATGTATATTTAAATATCAATCCTAAACGATAACAAAATCGTTTCTCTGTCAAACGCAAAATTAGCGTTCTCATACTTTGAAAACATTTTTGGAAAATTATTTATTATTTTTTAAGGTAACTTCTACGGCTACCAGACAATTCTGTTCAATATTGACTGAAAAATCGCGCAATATGGTTTATATCTATAAGGTCAAGGGTTAGTGGGCGTAATTTATTATTTTATTCATTTGCTAGATACCAGCTCAGATCAAGCCTGTCCACCACTCTCTCACTATAGCAGTAAACCCTCCAATTCATCTTTCGTGCTCCACGTTTCAGCGTTTATTATCTAATATTCATTTGAGAATTTGTCTCATCCTCTGATCAAAGTCATAACATTTCGTTGTCTTTCAAATTTTCTCAAAAAGGCCCCCTGTTTGAAATCTGTGTTATCTCTTTACGCTTCGTTGACTTGCCAGTGACTCAGCATCAAAAAACGTATCGAATTATATCAAGAACAAGTTTATATTCAAGACCTTTCGAAGAATATTAGCTGTACCTCACCTGCACCTGTCTTACACAGACGTCTGTCATAGTAAGTAAAGTAAAACATTTATGATTTTTTATTAATAGCACTCCAGTGTAGGGAAGAAAAGCTCAATTGTATAACATGCCTGTACGGGACATGTTTGAATGAACATATCAATTTCTTTCAAGAAAATCTCCACTTTTGACCATCGTATATATGAATTTATCATTTTCTCGCAATTTCAACTATTTTCTCGCGATTTCGTCGTCTTTTTCGCAATTCACCATGAAATAAAATTAATATAAGTTAGATGTTAAATTCCTGATTGATCGTAGAAAGTGTAATTTTAGAATCGGGGATGACCAAAACCATTATTTCGTTCATCGTATTAAATTCACGGTTGCTCGTTAAACATTAAAAAAAAGCCACAGGATTCACCCAAAAGAAGTTTTCTTTCCGTTCTGATGATCTCTGTATTTATTGCGATATTCCTCGATCAGAATATTTTTTAGAAAGTCATATTTGTTTTTTAATTTGTTTCTCCTAATTTTATGCACAGATCAGGACTCCCGCTGCTTTAATATAATCTCGTAGAACTAATTAAGCATAATCAAAATGGCCAGCAAAGAAACCTCGTAAGTATTATATTTTATATATTTTTTTATATTTTTTTTATAAATGATCCAAATGTATTTACAGTATATAAGAAAAGTATTCTTCTTTACTTTACATTCACCAGTGCACAAGCAATGTTGTATACCGAAAATCTTTCATAAACTGATAAAAATTGTTCTCCAAATAACTCCTGAAATGTGGGAAAGAGTTCAGTGTCGAATAAGGGGGGGGGGGGGCGCAAAATTCATAATGGTAGTAGGACATCACGGTGTCGACTCATTGGGGAGGTAAAGCACAGAGCCACCTCCAATCGCCGATAAATTGGATCCTCTCTGCATTCTGTGCCACAAATTCAATTTTTTTAATACGACAATGATACAGCACCTATTGATTGATATAGTTTAATTTATCAGCAAAATGGCACTTCCTGAATACACTTTTCCTAAATGTCTCAACAAAAGGACATATTTTAAATAACACAAAATGAATAAAGTACGGTACTTGTCCACAATGGACACTTCTAATCTATGAAACGGAGCACTTCTTAACGTTTTTGTTACAAAACAGGAGTTGCATGTCCCCTCGGATCCCTCGCATCGCGAGAATCGCCCCTGGATATAACACAAATGGTTTTTGTCAAAGCTTAGCCTGGTAGACATGGAGGTTGACGTTTGGTGCAAAATTAAAGTTGGTGTATTGTAGAAAATTAATAGACACTGCTATCAGCCCATGCTGGATGTCTATAACACTTCTTTTTAAAGAAATGACCCTTTTTACAAGTAAGGTTCATCCCTCTGAAGTGACTGGATCGTATTTAGTCTTATACAAAGACCATTAGATCAGTTTCTCAGATACAACACAAAACTCAGTGAATACTTTTATGGCCTCAAATGCCATGTTAAGATGCATTGCAAATTTTTCACGTACGTGTTCGATGTCATCAAATGATGCTTTTTTACTTTCATCGAGATACAAGAACATGTTTTGGTGGAGTTATTAGAATTTTAAACAAGGAATTAACATTAAAATTTATCATCGATCTCTGAACCCTTAAGTGAGCATTCCCGAGTGTTAGCATATTTTGAAGGCAAATATTTTGGAAACCTGTGTAGCTGTAGAAACATTATTACTAGCAGTCAAATTTGTCATTTGTTTCTTGGACTATAATAGGTCAAAAAACTAAAAGACTGAAATTCTGTCTGAAGTCACCCATGAAAACTTAAGACCAAGTTGGCTATAGAGCCGTATATAGAGATATCTGGTTGGCTCCAGAGCCGTATTGGCTCACTTTAATAGCGCCATCATTTTCAATAGCGGAGCCTGTTGACAAAGTTAGCTTTTTTGAATATCGCTGATATTTAAAGGTGGAGAGTTTCTTTCTCTCTCTCCTTTTTTGGCGCTAAATGAAAATGAATTAAGATGTACTTCACGCATGTGGTCAACACACCGGACGAGTTGAATCAGAACATTACATCTGGACATAGCCTACATATGATAACGATGAAAGTTGAAGATAAATAAATCATGTTCAAGCAGATTAAATCTAAGCAATTTCATCAATTTGGCTGAAACTGCCTGTTAACAAGGCCTATGGTCGGTGTTGTTATATGTAAGAGAAATTTTGTGAAAGGAATATTTTCATCAACACACAGTAATTAATTTCAAATGTTTTTCTACATTCGACCTTAAATAGGATATAAGGGGAGGGGGTGTCCCCCTCCCCTTTGGATTTTTTTGCATTTCCAGGTGGCCTCATATGCAATTTGGTGCAATATAGCACACTTCAACACCCACTCCAATTTGTAAATAATTTTGCATTTTCACCTGGCCTTAGATGCAATTTGGTGCTCCAAATGAGATTTTTTTCTCATTTGG
>JAAAKB020226476.1:0-11440 GCA_010014835.2 Apostichopus leukothele | reverse complement strand
GTGGCGCTCCGCTTAGATAGTGTCAAAAGCGCCCCTACAGACCATTCTCGCCCCTCCTGACCAATACCCCTAGCTCCACCACCGACTGAAGAACTGACCTAATGGTCAGTGTAAATAGACTTTCTAATCCAGTCACTTACATTGATTGACTTCAGCTGTTTAAAGGGTCATAACTCAAAAATTAAATAAATAATATCGAAATACAACCTGGACAGAGAGAAGTGTCTTTTAGCAGGTTACAAAAACATTCAAAATTATGTTTTTGTTTGAGAAATTCTTCCTAGTTCATGGTTTTGTTTCATTACTCAGATAAAAGGAACCTAATGTTTCCAACAGATCTTACCACTCGGCATAAACCCACCCCCCACCCCTTTCTTTTATATTTTTTCTTTCCCATCTTCCATATTCGGGACTGTCTGTACGAAAAATGTTTGACTTTTTATCACAAATTGTTCATGCAATTACTAGGCTCCAAAGATTCATTTTAGAAAATCTGAGTGTCATGTATCTATCAGAGAGATTGTAGCTTAGTTTATAATATAAAGTCATACAAACCTATTCTGAGCAAGTGACAGGTATTCCAGCCTTGGTAACCATGACAACTTCATGGTTTCCATGGTGATGAGGCTGTTGTTGTCAAGGAGAAGCTCAATCACCATGACATGATTGGATAAAGATGGAAACTGCAAATTTGATAATATGGGAAATCTTATATGATAAAATTATCAAATTTTGGATTGTTTGTTTTTCAAACTGAGCCTGTAATTTAAAGCAGCATGCAGATATTTACAACAAGAAAAATGATGCTGGAAGTCAAATGGACTGTAGCAAACACAAATTTGTATTTCAAAGACCAAAATACCACAAAAAAGGTAAAAAATCAGAAGTAAATTATGACAATACATTATAGGATATTGCACAGTGAACAAATCCAAGGCCAGATAAGAAAGAAAAAAATAACAAAATCAGCATTGTTGTTTGTAAACTGCCTCTATTTTTACTTAAAAATATGGCTTTTGTAATGAAATGTAACATGCTAACGTTGCTTTTCAAACACTAATGCACTTTGATACATAAAGAATCTTTCACACAGTGCCACTGGAAGGCACTTAAGTTAACAAAATTCTGTAAATCCATTGGACAAAAAACTTACTACTACTGGTACTTGACGAAAAAATGTAAATTTGTTTGAAAGAAAGAAAGACGCAAATTTTTACTAAGATTATTACTTATGAAAATAGAATATTAGATACATAAAGAGGGTTACACTATCCTCAAGCAATAGCTCCTGAAGGGTTGATATTGTTTTATACAGATACACACACATGTAAATGCACGCCTACACACACAAGAACACAAACTGTATGAACAGTGGAACAAGACGCCTTACCTCTGAAATGGAATTGTTGGTAAACTTCAAACTCTGGAGTAACGGACATGAATCGAGATCTGGTACGGTGGAGAGGTGATTGTTGGAGAGGTTCAGAGAGACGAGATGAACTAACGAAGACAGACTCTGACAGTTAATTAGCTGATTGTTACTGACATCAAGATGCGAGAGAAGGAGAAGGTATTCCACACCGTCTGAAAACAAGAAAATTATTCAAGAAAATGAAAACAAAGAGGGGGCATCAATTGCTACCGGCTCAGGGAACCCACTCGTGGCACCTGGCCCGTCAAAGAGGATATATGTACCTTTGGTGCCTAAACTTGACCATGTTTAATGCTTCTCAGACCCAGCAGCACACTGGTTCCGAGCTGATGTACCAACACCCCCCTCCCATCCCCCTCCCTCCTTCCCTGAAATTCAATTAATCAGTGACGAGATATATCATCTCTCACAGAACAAGAAGTCCTCCGAAAGAACTTACCCAGACGGCTGATTTTGTTATTCGAGAGGTCTAACCACTTCAGTGAAGAACAACCTTCCAGTCCATGAACGGAAGAAAGTTTATTACTGGATAAATCCAAGTACGTTAGTTTCTGTAAATCCCGGCAGTTGACACTGGCTAACTGGTTTCCCTGAGAGATAAAATGAAAATTGAAAAAAAAGGCTTTCTGATATATCTTCATTTTAGAGGTATTAAAGGTACTGCGTCAAAGTAGGAAGTTGAGGGGGCTGCAGCATCCTGCAGCCAGGCTGTGTAGGATGCAGTGCTTTGTGCTGTGCAGTTTCACACATAGTAGGCATGACTGCTGGGATAATCTCTATTGTTTGATGATGATTCAGTTTTGCTGTTTAACTGCTGCAGCTTTTCTTTGTGACACGGTGTTCAAGATTGTAGGTGGCCTAAACTTGATTGCAGGTGGCCTAAGCTTGATCGCAGGTGGCCTAAGCTTGATCGCAGGTGGCCTATGCTTGATCGCAGGTGGCCTAATCTTCATTGCAGGTGGCCTAAGCTTGCTAGTTCCAAACAACAAAACCTTTCTATTGGCTGCCTATTATCACCCTCAGCTTTACGCCTCTGTTGAAATCTTTCGAACCCGCCTGCTTGTGAACTCAGATCCTCGGCAAATCGAATGCTGTCGAGTCCAGTGTGAAGCAGCGCAGGTTCTAAACACCAATAATTTATCGATTAGAGATGGCAGATAATTCATTAAACCGTAGGCTACTTATATCTAAAAGCTGGTCTTTGTTTTTCCGTCAACAGCTTTGCAAAACCTATGAAATATTACTCCAACTAAGTTTCTTTTAAATTGATCAAACTAAGACACCCCTCCTAGATGTTAAAACTGAAACCAATGTTCTCAACAGTTCATTGCTCCGACTTCTTTAATTTAGTATCAAAATCATATTTAGCAAAAAACATACATGTATTTTTTCAAACTTGGATGACCTCTACATAAATTGTTGAAAAAAAAAAAAAAATTATTAATTCAAAATTTCAAAATTTGATAACTGTAACAAAAGCCAACCTTAAAATCTATGAAAGTTACATCTGGAGAGTTGTGGAAACCTTCTAAACCCTGGATCGCTGATGACCGACACCTGATTGTGATCAAACTGGGGCACTCATTCAATGTCTTCAAAGTACACCCCGGTAGGTTGACAAGCTCAACCGTTGTCACCTGTTTGGTAAACATGGACGTTAAGAAAATCATGCACTTTAAAGTAAAAAGAAAAAAATAATAGTTTGCCACAATTTCAATGTAGAAATGGGGCAGTTCTTACAAATAACCTAGAAAATGTTGAAAAGGGTTCATTGAAAGCTCTGTAACTTTATCTAGTTTTATAAGTTAGTTATTCTTTTCAAGCCTGTACCGTGACACATACCCGAGAAAAGTAACAAACACACAAAAAAATATCCACCCACTGAAAAAAAAATTAAAGGCCATGCACTCCACCGGGACAAAAATGCATGAACTCTTGTCAAATAGGAAAATGGTTAAGGATTTCTAATTGATGAGACAATCCTCTCGTTAAGTAATTAATGCAAATACAAGTTGACCCATGAATGATTTACATATACAGTCATGGACCGCCTCCCCGCCCCCTTTGGATGTCAGTGAGACCTATCCTGGTATTCCTGTGGAGTTATCTAACACATAGATTAGGATCAAGGTTGGATGTTGTTGTATAAGTAATACAGGATGCATTTAACATCAGTCAGGCAAGCAAAGATCATTTTTCCCTTCGTTTAGCCAACTGCACTGTTGAACCTGTCTTGCCTGCCATATGTTAGAAATTCTCCTCCATTTCGAGTGATTTGCATTTTATATAGATTGGGTGATATATATTCCGGGGGAGACCGCTTTGCACTATTTTATGTCGCTGACTACATATATGCAAATTTTAAACATTATGAATGAGACACGAAGGTACTTTATAGACAATTCACATTGTATACCTAAAGCTGTAACTATACACTTGTTTTGAACCCAAGACAGGGGCGGGGGGGAATTGGTTGATAATTTTCCCCTTCTTTAGGGTAACAACGAAACATTTGAGACACATAACACATCTTGCTTGATGTTATTGCAGGTCATGTATGTTAATCTTGGTGGAGAGAGTCTAAGCCAACAGGTTGTAAAATCACAAAATTTTACCATGCTAAGCATCTACATGTTGGGAGAAGCCAAATGGCTTACACCTTTCATACTACTCTTCACGTCGGGGTAGCCATCCAGATTTGACAGAGTTTAGCTCATTTTTGATTTTTTTTTTTCAATTTGGAAGACCATTTCAGATTGGAACTTGTGGATTTTTCCTCGTAGACAAACCTGCCATACTTTGGCTGGCTAGGGCTCGAACCTGCAACCTCCAAGATGCTTGGTTTCATTGCTTCTAAACCAACTTGACCATAGCACCGGTTTAAGTCACAAATTTGCTTCCATCCACAAAAAGTGGTACCCATAAGAGCAGAGAATGTTTATTGTATTCAAAATCAAAATTCAAAGTTAGAGGTTAAAGTGTCATCTATCAGACCTGGTTATAACTGTTTGATCAATTTTCTTGATTTTGTCAGGCCCGTGAATTTCTTTAGAAACCATTAAGGCAAACAATTTCAAGGAATGAATACAAAACACTTCCCTATAGTCCAATTATCAAGATATAAAGGCTGTTAACGATGTAACTGGTTTTTCTCTTTTAAGTATTTTATCAGGTACACCATCAAGGACAAATTCAAAGTGAATTTGTACCCTTTAAATTTTGGTTCCAGAACTTGCCAAGTACATTCAACTTTACAAAAAAAAATTGGAAAAAAAAGAAAGAAAAAAAAAAAAGAAGAAAAGAACCAATACTTGTTTGTGTTCCTTTTACCATTCATTCAATTGATGGCAAAACTTGTATTATTTTTAAAAAGGTTTGCAAGTTACCATAACAACATATAAATGTGTATGATAAATACAGATTACTAGCTGTCTGGGGGGGACCTATCTGCTAATAGTTCATCCGTACTTTTCTGACTAACAACGGCTCCTACCACATCAAAAGCCACCGTCGATAATTCAGGCGATTCACAGCACTTTTTATTGTCTACAGATGATTGGGCCATTGATTCCACAGAAAAGAAAGGAAACTTTGCATTTAACAAGACAAGCAATACCACCCCTGTGGCCTTTTTTTTTTTCCTGTTCAAGCAGAACAATATTGAAAACTAGAAAAAAACACCGATCAGTCACTCTTAATTAGAATAGCTAAAACTTGAGCAAATTAAAAGGGGTTATATCGACTCGCTCCAATGAATAGTCCAAAAACAACTTTAAAGAACAGGAAATGGATATATAGTTTGAGTTTGGTTTATAAATTTTTAATTAATTAATTAATTAATTTAATTAATTTTTTAATTCTGAAGTTAGCACCCCTCTTTTTCCTTTATCGATGGAAGCACCATCTTATTTTATAATTTTTTTTTTTCACCACCAAGAGTTTGGAAGCCAACAGAAGCTGATTTCAAAACCTTGTCTATATGTGATCATGGTGAATGAACAGGGGCTTATATCGAACCATCTCTTTGCAACGATTGTTCAGAGAATAATGACGGAGACCTGCAAGTCAATGTCGCACCCGTCTTGAACCATGGACGGCCACTTAATGTCCCCATCAGATGGACGGGAGGGTACCTCGGCATTGATCTTCCCACTTTCTCAAATTACTGAGAGAGGTGCAGGCACTCCCATTTTTCATCAAGTGTTGCAGTGCGGCTATGGCGATTGATGTTGTTTTGAAACCATAGAAGGAACACTGTCTAGGAGGAGATTCCCCATGGAAGATGGAAGATTCCCCACCACAAGACTGCTAAGCAGCAATTTTGAATAGGTTAAAGAGGATCTGGTTTGGGTTTGAACCCGAAACCAAATTATTGATATTGGGGGGGGGGGGGCCACTACTCCTCGTTTTCAACTTCAATACAAGAAATGTCTTCCTTTGACAATGATGCTTGCTGTATATTTAACGTAATAATCAAATTATGTGTTAATATTTTGTATCGCCTTGAGCATCCTTTTCTGGGTGGATAAGAGCGCATTATAAATCTTTGTAGTTTATTATTATTGTTATTATTAATCGAGATTAAATAATTTCATCTATTCTTAGAACACTTCATACATCCAAGCACATACAGAACCTAACTGTGATGTTAGTTTGCAGGGAGGTATTGTACTAATGTATATATTTTATGACAAATTGGCAAATATTTTTTTATCTACTAAGGGGTTTCTGAACAACTCAGTTGCTCCAAATGTAATATTTGATTATAAAAAAAAAAGGTCCAGTATTTCCTACTAAAGTCCCTTGAACTTTTCTTGTTTGCAGGGGTTTCCTACATAAACATATTGACAATGAACGGCTCACGCTATTTCCTGCAAAGTTCAACAGAACCTTAATAATGGATGGTGTGAGGGGAAACCCCCCCCAGTTTTTCACCAACGACAAATAACAACAAACAATCAAATGACAACAATTAAGTACAAATCCTTTCCAGGTAAATGACAACAATTGCCAAAGGTTGGATAGTCATCGTAGAGCCACTGAACTACCTTGTTCATACTTTATAAATTTCAGTGAAGTGTGTTAGCTGTTTACAGTCACTGAATGTTTAAAATTTAAAAAAAAATACATTTTTTAATCTTTTGACAGTTGGAAATTTTGTTCTCCAAATCTTTAAAAAATTGCCAGGTTTCAAGAACGGGATTCGAGATCTCATAAAGATACATATGGTTACTTTTCGAATAGTTTTAACAGCTGCTGTAGTAGCTGAATCAATTTATCTTTCAGAAGTTGGGAAAAACCTGCTAGAAAGCTTTCAAAATTTGCCAGGTCTCAAGAAACAGATTCAAGTTGGAAACAGAACTGCATGACAGATGTAATTAGTAAAACTAACCACCCGTAAAGGCCACAGGGTAGGTGCTGGGTTGGTCTGTACTTAGATTTGAATGCAGAAATGGACATCAAAGACAAACTAAGCAACAAACCTCAGCTAGAGTCAATGCAACAAGACTTGCTTCAAGCAGTTTCTCCTCAGATATGGCAGCCATCTTCTTCAAGGCTGATGGCCTTCTCAAATATTTTCTCTTTTCTTTCTCCAGGTTTCTCAACCGATCCTTTGCTTTTATAAGCTGTTTGCTGCCATACGGAACAAATAGGAAACCAAAGAATTTTTATCAACAGTTTTGAGGCTAAATGTGAAATGAAGTGGAATTGGATTTGACTTTTCTATTATATGAAATAGGTATTCTTGTGTAGAAATACATAACATGTAACATAGCCCTTGCTGTTGAAAAAAATCTCTTTAAATATTGTTTTTGTCAAAAATTAGAATGAACAAAACGTTTTTCAATATTTTGAAGCCACATGAATGCTACTTTAAAGGAGCTAGAGCAAATGGTGTGTAGGTTTAGAAGTATGAGTCTTAAAGTTAAATGAATCTCTGAATGCTGCTTTAAAGGAGCTTAGGATAGGTTCTTGCTTGATATGGCCAATTTTGTATATGCCTTTGAGTCTTTAAGCCAAATTAAAACCCTGAAAGCTACTTTGAAGGATTATATTCTTAATTGATATTTTCTATGTTGTGTCATATGTCTAAGCTTGCTTCTTGAAGCCTGATGATATCCTGACTGCTCCTTTAAAGTAGCTTAGAATATGTTAATTTTTAACCTGTGACATTGTATGTGCTCCTTAGTGAGATTTTATCAGTGTAAAATTAAGATGTGAATGTTGCTTTGAAAGACCATTAACTATAATATTTCTTGATTGGGTCAATATTATGTTTGCCTGGGTACTCATGAATCTCAAAACTAAGTGAAACCAAAAAGAATATTAAAACCTTCTTTTGCAGAAGTTCTTGCTGTTCACATCATTTACCTGAACGAAGTTGATGTTTCCATCCACTTTCTCCTTGCTTTTTCTAATTCTTCTGGTAAGTTTCCTTTTTCAGTCACGACTGCCTTCCTTGGGGATGTAACTTCTTCGCCCCCTAATTCTGAATTTAGCACCCCTCTTTTTCCTTTATCGATGGAAGCACCATCTTTTCCTTCATCACCTATTTCATGTTCCATCTCACTCTGAGAAATTTCTGATGCAACGCCTTCTTTGCGGCCATCCTCTCCTGACCAATTCCCTTGGCCAGATAAATCATCGCCTGCCCTCTGACCGCCTTGTTTGTCGACCGACAGATCTCGATGTAAATCAGACCCATTTCTCTCTGATAATTTGTTCTCCGTAAAGGTTAACTCTTTTGTGAACTTTGAATTGTCGATTGGCCGATTTGTTCCTTCTTCAAATTGCACTTTTTTATCAATATATTCATTTACAGATGAATATTCACATTGTTCCTTCCCTGCCAGTGCTGTCCCCAGATTAGAATCTAATGAATAATTCATATCCTCGTTACTCCTGTCACCGGTTTTCATTGGCTGGTTACCATCTGAATTACACTCCATGGTTGGCGAATATTCATTAGGTGCTTCAATTAGTTTCTGAGGGTCATTATTGGTCTTGGGTATCTTACCTTCAGGTGAGCTCTCTCCTTCTCTGTTATAAGAAACTTTTTGTTCCTGATTACGTTCAGATGTTGCTTTATCTCTTTTCGCCACATTCACCGATGGTTTTACTGACGGGGAAGACAACTGATCTTCCTTTTCCAATTCCCTCTGCTCCCCAACTGAATAATCATTAGTCCTATGAATATTCATAGCATTCAAAGTACCAGCACTGGACATGTCAGATTCTTCAGCCACCGTACTATTTACTACAGACTCCATTCTCGTACCTTCATTCCTCATTGCAGTCAACTCGCTATCCTGTTGTGAGTTACCACTATGGTTATGAATATTCATAAATTCTGATGCCATTATATTAACTTTAACGGCAGGTTGTATCTTGGCCGCTCCTGCCTCCAACCTCACCTCTTGCCCTGCTTCTAGTCCCACCTCCATGCCCGCCTCCTGTCCCGGATTTTGTTCCACCTCAAGGCCCACATCCTGGTTTGCTAACTGTTCCACCCCCTGGCCAGCTTGTTCCACCCCCTGGTCAGCTTGTCCCTCCCCCTCACCTGCCTGCCCCACCACCTCCACTGATTCCTTCTCTTTCATAATCTTAGCCAGTATCTCATTAGCTTTCTCTTCCATCATCCTCTTCTCCTGCTCTATCCGTTCTTCTTCTATTCTCTTCATTTCCTTTTCCTCTGCCTCTCGTCTTTTTCTCTCTTGTTTCTCTTGTTCCTCTCTTTCTCGTTTCTTCCTCTCCTCCTCCGCTTTCTCTTTCAA
This sequence comes from Apostichopus leukothele, assembly GCA_010014835.2. Taxonomy (NCBI): domain Eukaryota; kingdom Metazoa; phylum Echinodermata; class Holothuroidea; order Aspidochirotida; family Stichopodidae; genus Apostichopus; species Apostichopus leukothele. The sequence goes on along the minus strand of JAAAKB020226476.1, from coordinate 2,233 downwards.
TTCTTCTTCCATCTTCCTCCTCTCATCTTCTTCTCTCCTCCGTTTCTCGTCTCGTTCCTTCTTCTTCCTCTGCTCTTCCAGTTTCCTCTGAGCTGCTACCTCCATCTGTCTCTTGTCGGCCATCTTTTTCTTAACGTCTTCTTTGATCCGTCTCAACTTCTTCAAATACGGCTTCCTTGCCCTGGAAAATGTAAAAATTTATGAGTTGGGAAAGAAACAACCACAGAACAGAAAACTCCTTCTAAAACCATGCAATGCCTTTCTCCTTCCAAAGAACCACTGATATTCTACATTTCTCTTGTCCCCCCTTGCACCACCCCCCCCCCTCAACCCACCAAGAGAACTGAATATGACTACTGGGTATTCTGGTCAATCCCAAACAACTAATTTGACCATGAAAAAACAATCTACTTAATACTAAAATCTACTTAATACTGACATATCAATCAATGTTTATAGGAACAACTAACACCACTTGACCTCGTAGAACTTAAAAACAACAATAATCTACACTACAAGCTTGCTCCCAAAACCAACAAAAACAAGGTAACAATTTCAATTCTCCCTTACACCTCTTTAGGATATACCTACATATTAATCTTATTTTGATAGGTGATAAGTGACAGTTTTAATTGCTTTCCGCACAAACTGCTTGAATAAAACCAATCTATTAACAGTTCCCAATGACCTTCACTTATATTGTTCTCTTTTTTCTTTTCCATTGGTTACTGGTCACGGCTACAAGTTTCGACCGTTTCAGACAGTACTTAAACAAGTTCAGGTTAGATCAATTTACTTTTCTTTCAATTAAATCTCTCTTCCTTGCAGGCTAGCTTGACAAACAGGATACGAAAAACAAAACACACATAAAAAACGACTAAATAATTAGAATATAGATTTACTCAGTATTAGAGCAAAATCTTTCATTTTATGAAAAAATAGACCTCTGTCTCCAGTTTGTTGTTAGATCAACAACCTAATAAGGACAGAGAATTTGAATGTGTAACCCAGGGCAACCGATTTTCTTAACGAAACAGTCATTTTCCTGTTGAAAGACCACCTTATAAGAAAAACAATTACCAAACTTTGGTAGATTACACAAAACTGACAAACTGATTTTCGTTGACTTTCCAATTTATAAGATTGTTTGCATTTGTGTGGTAAAGTAAGCAATGAAAATACTAACATTTATCTACACGGTCTGGTTCTTTGTGAAATTAAAAACCAGCCAACATATTATTGAAATGTAAAATGTGACTATGTTGTCAAGCCAGTCATTTTTTTTATTCATAAAACTGTAGAATATTAATTAAAGACTCTGGATTACGTTTCCTGGTTTTGGAAGTTGGTTAAATCTGAGGGAGGGATTCCAAAAGTAGGTAAAAGATCTTAGAAAAAAGAAAATCCACTATATATTTTATGCCAATTAGTCCCAAAAAATCCATGTTTATACTCCTCAAATTTTTTTTTTTTTAACAGGCAAGCCTAAAGTTGGGATCATACTGGTTAGAATCGTTGCATGGTTGAGGTTTCAACTATTGAAAACTAGGTCACAATGGTCAAATTGAGTCTGGTCAATGGGAATCCAGTCTGGTCGTGCAACGTATGACCGGCTTAGCTTACAAACTTTCAACTTTGATATTGATACTTTTACAGAAAAACTGTCGTGACAGTCGCTCACCTGTACGAACGGTAAACAGATTGTATCTTCAGGGCTGATTGAGACATCTTCTCGGCCAACAGCTTCTGGTATTCCAGCCGTTCTTCGAGAAAAGCAAGTTTCTCTTCTTTTGTCTTTGCGTCCAAAGTTTTTATGTCGTTCTGCGAACAGGAAAGCATTATTTCAATTTTTCAAATTCAACATGCTTAACATCTATTCAAATGTTTGTCGAAGGGATGCCAAATCAAATTGATACTTCTATAGAAAACACATCTTCAAATTAGGGGTCGCCTAAAAAATTTGGGAGAAAATATAAAATTGCGGATATCTTTCAGAAGATTTGGAAATCTTGCACGTATAAATTACTTGACTTCAAAATGAGAAAAAATATAACAATTTTGAAATTTAGTACCCGGAATCATTTCAATTTTTTCTTAAATGTGAGGGGAAATATGAAAGAAGTTACCTCCTTGGGAAGGTAGATTTGGATTGACTAAAATTAATTTTAGTAGTTGTCTTATAATCCAACATTCCTGAAGTAATAGTCTTTCTATAAAGTGTTACAAATGTTGT
>JAAAKB020226365.1:0-11440 GCA_010014835.2 Apostichopus leukothele | reverse complement strand
CTATATGAATCTGATTTTGTATCACAATCATTTCTTGATCTCAACCAACTAGTCCCCTTATAGCTCGGTATAATTATATTTCCTAGGCAATGTGTAGTGTAATAATCCTGGGAATTCCTGGGAAATAATCCTGGGAAATAATCCTGGCAATTCTTACCCATTTTGAGTAACCAGACATGTTCTCAGACCAAGTTTCCTAAAGATTTCCACCACTGTGCTAGCAGGAGTCTGGTTTGTAACTTGAAATGGGCTCTGCGTTAAAAAAACAAAAAGGTGACATGATAAGTTTATGTGGTGTAGAAAGTCTGAAAAAAATCCCCTCCATAATGGAGCACATCATCTGAAACAAGAGCAAGTTCAGACCTATACACTTCGTGGCAGTAGCATCAGAAAGTCCAATCACTGTGCTGCCAACCCTGTATCAATCAAAGAACAATGCCAGAGTCTGGGCAAATGTAATCAATTGTTTTACTACCAACCCTGTATGACACAGAGAACACCATTCCCCACAGCCCCCCTACCACCTCCCCTTTCCCTCCCAACTCCCCTTGCCCTTCCACCTCCCCTTCCTCTCCCACCCACCTTTGAATTAAGTTTTTACAATATTTTGATGCCACCTTGCATAGGTACATGCACCTATTGGGATGTCTGTTGCATTTACCATTGTTTTGTTCGTAAATTAACAGTAAGAGTTCACATGGCGTGTCCTACTATTCTTTCATTTGTGTACGAGGTTACCACACTTTCATATCTTGTCAGGGTATTTCAATAGTTCAGAACACTGTATTACCTGGTCAACTACGTATAAGAGATTGATGGTGGTTGGGGCGTCCGGCGCTGAGTACAAAGGCACGTCGTTGGTGAAGTACACTTTGGACTGGCTGACCGCATCATACTTATTCCGAGATTTCCCTAACGACAGGAAATATTTAACATTAAATGGAATACATGAATGAATAAATTAATGTAAACGAGTATGAAAAAGATTCAGAGCCACACCAGCTACTAACGCTAAGCCACAAGATTCTTATTTCTACATCTACAGGGATTTCTATATCTACATGAGAAGTCAAAATTACAGGGGGTGTGATTAAACTAATTTATTGATTCATAACACCAACATCATGTGTCCAGTATTAAACAGCAAGATGGCTTTACATATGCCCATAATGTTTACTCCATCAACTGCATTTAACCCTGGATCTTCTAGCAATACATTCAACAGCACAACTCATAACCAGAGCTGTCATGATCCTCCCAGCAGTGGTCACTTGCAATATTTGGGAAAACTGAATTTCTCAACGTAGCACTACACATAGGTTTCAGCAACCTGGTAACAGGTTTGGGTACAAACATTTCATGACAATACAGTCTATTGTCTTTATCAGTTGACTGTTGACTCGTTGCACATAATCAACGGAATCCATTTATTCAATAAATACTTTGTCCAACTCAAAGACTCTTTTGATATGAGGTTATTTAAATTGACAGACTTTAACCGTTTCTGACCTTTGATCCCTGCTAGAAACAATAGGGATCTTGTACTCACTATGCTAATGCTACATGCTAAGTATGACATTTGTCAACAAAATACAGTTGACAAGGTTTGTAGGGTTTGACCTTAAATGACCTTTGACTTTCATCAACAACTGAAGCCATGTCACACCTTATAAGATAAATATATGATGTACGTACAAACTTTCTCCAAGTTACCGTACGTGAGATATAAAGCTTTAAGATTCACAATTTGACCTCTGCTGATCTTTGACCTTCATCAGATACACATGGGACCTTGTACACTTATTATGGGTCACCCACATACCAAGTATGACATTTGACGCCATTTTTTGAATATTCAGTTACACACCCATATACACAAACCACCAACTTGAGTGCATAGGTTACTTGCCTGTCTCTAAAATAACTAACAAGGTAAATTTTAACCAACTGAATGTCAACTAAAATGCTTACTCAAAGCCTGTGCTAGTTCCTTCCTGTAAACTAATCCAACCAGTCTCTTACTCTCCTTACTGACGATAACAGGAAAGGCATTAAATGTAGTATCTGCCAGCAGTATCTCTGTTGAATAAACATATTCGAAATAGAACATTGTTTTCTAAAATAATTTATTCATTGACAGTGTGTATACAACAAAAGCAAATACAATAACAAAATCTGACGTAATTAATAATGACTTAAAGGAGTACATCTGCATTTAATAAAATAATAATAATAGGCTTAAGAGAAGTGTCATCTCAAACCCACAGTAAATTTACCTAGAAGTACTAATTTTCAAAGAATGCAATTTAAAGGCAACAGATGTAACATCTCTTTCTATATTCTCCAATGACATCAAACAGATCTATCAACAAACATTGTACAGCAACCCCATTTAAACATGATACAATCTTTGGTCTCCACTGTTTAATCTGTGTGACTGCATTTTAAGACTAGATTGGCTTCACAAGTCCAAGAGAAGCAGTTAGCCAATTACAAACACTATCACTATGTACTTGAAGACATATTACTAAAGGAAACACTAGCACTTTCTCTCACTCACGTTATATTAGGCTGAGTCAACCTAGTAACTTACCAATATCTTCCATGGTCATGTTATCTTGTGTAACAACAGCAAGATCTGGCGATCCTCTCCTGTGATTACAAATAATACCAACTTCAAAATTAACAGGGCATTGATTAGAGGTAAATCAGTTCCAGGAACCCCTTATAAAAGTTTTTAAAAAATTCCTGAAAGAAGCATGCTATCATGATGATTACCTCATCACAATGCCTGCAAATAAGTTATTGTTTTCCAAGCCACCGCCTATGTATCTACCAGAGGCGTCGAAGGCCAGGTCAGGACCTGAGAAAAAGTATGTCACCTTTTAGCATTCTTCATTCATCCAGCAGTTCATTATGAAAATGAAATTAAATATTCTTTGTTATTATATTTTCCTGATTCCTCTTGTTATTTTACTGCCCCCTACTTTAAATGGGGGCGGCCAAACTGTAGCTCCCTTGACCTCCTCTTGCCTGTCTTGGTAATTACATACAATGGTTGTGGGCTCTCATGTAGCCTCAAAATCTTAAGACCATAGGTTGACTGTGACACACTGACTTTACGTTAATAGATATGTAAACCAATTGGCCATATTAACATATATGAGCATGAAATAATCTTTAACCTCTGACCTGGGTCTCATTACATCTGAAGCTAAGGTGTTATGGATAAAGTCTCTCTTACTGTCCAGGAATGGGTAATCATTCAACTCTATGTGACTGTCGTAACTGATGCAAAGCTTAAGGAATACAAATTAGAAAAGATTTTTTCATTGAACTGTAAATTACCGTCAAATAACTAGTATAAAAAAGTAATGAATATTGAGTAATATAGAATTAATGATAATATTCAGCTGTGGAAAACTATGTTTGTTTGGTTTTGTCAAAATTTCTCTTCCAAAACTCTCTTCTCCGAAGTTTGTAACCAACTTAAGTAAAATTCTAGCATGTCAAGAAATTTGAATATGCTGGAAATTTGCCACAAAATGTGAATAATACACAAATTTGAAGAAGCCATGAATGGTCAACACGTCTGCCAACCTGAGAGGATCATATCGGAAGCCCTCTATGAGTGTTGGAACTTCTCATTAATATGATGATATAGTGTGTTACTCAATAGGACAATTGAGGTATGGAATATTTTCACTACCAGGTAATATAAATAATTATAAAGGATACATTCCTCCTTTGGTGAACGCATCGCCAACCCATTTACTTATCACCACGGCAACCATCAAAGGGACGATATAAACTAGTCCACCAGTCAGCTCAAACATTATCACGACCAGAGATACTGGAGGGAGAATCGTGAGTGGAAAAGCAAAGTTAGGCACGGCGTAAAAAACAGAAAAAAAAAAGAAGCTGCAGCAACTGGAAATCCCTGCCCAGGTATGACCAATCAAGATCAGACGATATGTGTCTGCTGTGTGAAACTAAAGAGCACAAAAGGTCATGTCCTATGCAGCCTGGCTGCAGGATGCTGCAGCGCCCTCAGCTTCCTACTTTTGACATGGTATGTTTACAGTGCACAAATATGTTTGGCTGAAAGAGCAATGAAGCCAACAAACTCAGGATAGGTTTTGTGCACCGGCAACTGACCTTAATAGCTTTATGTGATCCTGTTCCAGACCAACACAGAAACAATTTTCAGAGAAAAGTGCATTTTTACTAATAGCTAATAAGATTCTATTAACTTGAAAGCAATAACTTTAAAGGAATTGGAATGGGATTTGAATCATTCACCACAAGTTAATCTTGCTCACAACTTTTAATTGATTTATCCCTTAATGTAATGAAACCCCTAAACTTTCAATGACCACCTTCCTCAAGCTGTAAAAGTAACAAGCAGCGACTCTTTAACATAAACCATGTTCACAACACTACAGATTGCAGCAATAATATGTTAAGAGGGACTGCATTTTGTTTACTTCCACAATTAATGATTCTGAAAGACCCTTATTCACTCAAGCAGATCAATTAAGAGCAGCTGAGTAAACTCAATCAGATAATTAAGTACCACTGGTTTAAGGACATGAGCATCTCATTTGTAAACAAAGGTCCCGTCGATATGTGTGAGATAACCGATGACGTACGTGTAGTATCACATATAGTAATGATATTACTTGTAACAGTGAACCACCCAGCCTGTGTTTACAGAGGGCTAGCCATTATCATTACGCCTGGGGGAACAGGAAATCACCAAGGAAACAATGATCATGTGACACCAGAGTTTTGACCATTTCTCTAGGATCCATTCTTAGGAATTGGTAATGCGGGGGAAGTACACAAAATGTATGTTACAGTTCTTTCCATCATAATCTCTGTTGTATTAAATCTTTTCCACTGACCTGTCATTCTGGTCACTCCTCCAAGACAGGCTGCTGCTCCGACCATAGCATAGAGACCAGCAGTGATACATGTACCTGTAGCACTACAAGATCTGAAGATAAACCACGTTGGGTGATTGCTGTTGTTAAAAGAGAAATGAATCGATAAGTGAAACAAATTGACGGTACCCATAACTAGGGAGTCAGCAGTTGACGGTTTGTTAATTACCGAAAAGCTATTAATATCTCAGATAAAGATGCAATAAAGAGCAGTGTATTTCATACAAATTCTCACCTAACTAAACCCTCTGTGTCATCATTGTTGTACAGGTCCGACAGACAAGTTTTAATATATAATCTCTTCAGTACAACAACGTTACTTCAAGTAAGAATGGAATATCTGAGGGAGGCTAAACTGTGTTAAGCTTAAGAGAACATGCAATAATATTCATTATAAAAGTACATTTCAAAGTCAATCCATTTTCGACCATACAGCCATTCTGTATACTCCTGTCAGACTACAGGATGCAACAAATTGGGTTTCTTCACTCTCTCTCCTCCTTGGCTCTGTACAGTGCAACTATCTATTCTTCTATTGTATCAAACCTATAGTAAGGATTGTATGTCTTTCTATCACCTGGGAGTGTGACGTAGTGGCAGAATTATAGGGAGACGAATAGTTCAGAAGATACATCGGGGATATCCATACAATGTCTCAGTAACACTGTTTAAGACTGTATTTTCAGAGCGTGATTCCCTATTCCAAGAGATAATCTGCATTGTGCATTGTTAGATGCTACAAGACAAACACCATAGTCAAACAAACTTATAGCAATTGCCTCTAAGTTCACAGCGTATTATATATAGTGAACCTAACTGATAATACCAGCAAGTGCCATAAGTAAGGGGTTAATCATAAGTATATCATCTTAGTTTTCTCTTTATTTTCACTTATATCCCAAGAATTGTTAGCATTGTAACATAGAATACACTCCCATATTGCAACTGCCAGTTTGCCTATGATTATGAAAGCTAGGACACTTCATTTGCATTCAACTTACAAAGCCATTTGTTCCATTACGACACCAACTATCCTACCGGCTATGGCACCGACAGCTATCGTTGGTATAAACAAACCAGCAGGTACCTGAATATAAAGAAATTCTAGCAGAAACTATCAAGGGAGCAGACACAAATCACCTCATCCTTCCAAGATCCCAAATGAACAATGAAATGAAATCGAGATTGTGCAAGCCTGACATAATTAGGTACAAAATGCATTATAATGAGACTTTGACTAACATTAATACCCTCTACATTGCAAGATAGAAACAACATTGATAAATGAACCATGGCATTGTACATATTAATATGTGATCCAAGCAACATTAATAATTTTATAAGTCACATCAGTAACAAAATGTTTATCATAAATCAAAGTGATGATCCTTAATTACTATAATACCATTCCATAGATGGAGATGAACACATGAAAAGAATACAGTCTCTTACTTTTATTCCAAAGGTAAACACTGTAAGTGCTGCTTTAACGACCAGAGCTAAGGAGAGCTGCCACAGAGCGTTCTTCAGACCAGGCCGTGCTGCAGCAGACGGATAAATACTTTGGTCTACTCTTGTAAAATTTCTTTGGTAATCGCTGAAAGAAATTAGCACGAAATAATAAAAACACAAACGTTCATAGTCATACCTTATAAATTTTGCTTAATTAGGAACTACATGGAATTGCAGTGCATCTCTCTAACTTGTTCCCCTTTTGCTTCATATTTTTGCTATCATATACACTCTTGTCTGTTTTCATTGTTTACATTCTTGTCTGTTGTAAGGGATGAAATGTAACTTTACAAGTTTACTGGAGTTTCTGTTGAGTTCCTCACAAGTCCAAACTAAAAAATATATTGAATTAATGCCTACAATTCTTAATAACCTATACACTAAATGACTTTATGCTCAGTTACACTGCTTGCTTCAAAACAATTCTGACAAAGAGTTGAATCTCCCCACCCCATCCCCACCGATATGAAGTGGCATACTCCATATAGAGTCTAGCTATATCATTACCTGATGTTCGCATGAAAAGTGCTTAATAGCAAAAGGAAAACATCTTTTCCAATGTTATCAAACAGGATTTGGTGCTTTGTGGCTTAAATGTCAAAGTGAACAAATGGAAGCTACATAAGGTATGGAAATTTTACAAACATGAAGCAATTTTAGACTACCTTTAGGCCTTTCAAGAGCTGTATAGAAAGTTGTTTACTGGTGAGCAGAGACGCTTGTATGCAAATATCAGAAAGTTGGGCTCTCGTTGCTAAAAATCTACATGGTCATGATACAATATTGAAGGTGCTATGATCGAATGGCCGATGTGTCAGCTATCCAGTGAGGGGGTTGTTTTTACCCCGAGTGAGATCCTCTACAAGGCCTTAGAGACCACATTATTTGACAATATAGTTTGCATGTCAATGGAGAATTTATATTGAGGATGTTACCACAAAGGCATGCTAAGTGTCGATTAATATCTCACATTCGACTGTATTGATGTGACCTTTGACCTCCACTTAAATAAACCAGATTCCATGTTGCAGCGAGGAACAAGAAGCTGATGGGCTTCCTTTTTTTTATGAGGTCAGCAGCAGAAATTGAAGATGACTGAAAAGTTGCTACAGGAAAAGTGTCAAAACAACAAATTTTAGGGCATACTATTGCTATCCATTGTTCTTCATACTACAAAAAGAGCCAACAAGTATTATGAGAACTATCTCGCTGAATTATGTATGAACCTACTCTCAAGTATTGAGAAATCAATTTCTTTCCTTCACTCTTGTTTAAGGTTAGATAAGTTTCTAATATTTCTTTAGCAAGATTACGACTTACCACAAGTCTGTGTCATCCTCTGGTCCGCATTCCTTGAATAAATTAGCTATAAGACGACTGGAGTTCTGTCTAGTGTAGGGATTCGGGTAACTGATGATTGCAGTAATTAATGCAAGGATCACAACCTTAAACAAACATAAGACAAAACAAGACAGAAATGATAGTTACAGTCTTGTATCAAGGCCAAGGCCTTCTTACATGACTTTATAATACATAACACCCTGGTCCATTAATAACTTGTCACACCCACACACTGAAGTATGTACAATCCAAGCAGTCGCTCTCAGTGCACCATAGTATGTCACAACTACACTTCCCCTGGAATGGAGGACATCCTATGGTGAACAGCCACAATCTGGTGCACACATACTATAATAATCAGTTAACCTTCTGGTTCCCATTTTATACACCATATGAACACTGGCAATGTAGATTAAGTGCATAATTGCCCAAGGACACAATATAATAATCTAGCCAGGACTCCAAACTACAATCCTTAAATTATTTCAAGTCCATTGTCTTATCCACTGACCACAAAACTCCCTCAAGGTCACAAGAATAAAACTCTATATCGTCTGAAAACATGTACTATTTGTATTTGTCTTATTTGTGGAAGATTTGACAACTTGAAACACCAAGTTGTAGGTCTACATTAAAATGAACCCAAGATCTATAAAGAAATAAACATATAAAAATACAAATACAAACACAAACACAAATAAACTATTGTAGCTCTAGAGTAAGACAAAACCAATGTGCATTAAACTAAAAAATCAGTAGAAAGGTCTGGTGTGTGTCTAGAGGGGGATAGTACAGTAAATGTACTGAAGGAATAAAGAAGATACAACTAATTGCCAACCTCTAGTACTGGATATCTCTTGAGGTTTGAGGTTTTTCTGTATCTGCACCACCAAAGATTGAGTTTGATAAACATGGCGCCATACAAACCCTGAAAGAAAAATAGAAAATATACACCTAAATTCGCCTTACTTTGTTTTCAAAAAATATATCAATTTCACTAAAGTACTTCATGTGAGATATGATAATGTAAATAACTTGCCATGATTGGACGACCAGAACACCAACCGTGTTTTAACTGTTAATTTTTATCCTTCAATGGTTAAGTTGGTCCTTAGGACATCGCATTTTATACAAAACAATTTACAAGTAGTTGACAGAAATTTGGCAATCAATAACTGTTTGTTTTTTAGAAACAAAATGTTTCATGTTTTTCTGCATTTATAAGCACCAAAAATAATGAGACAATTGCTGTAAATTAATCAAAATGAGAAGTGAAGATCTCTGCAGACATCCTGTAGCCTCATGGCAGCCAAACTCTCTTCATTAAGGTCTAACGCCAACCGATTCAAACCTTAAAGACAAGAATAACTAAACATTGAAAACAAAACTTGCAAATGTTTTTATTTCATACAAAATCTTAACTTTGAGAGGTTGACTGATGATTAGTGTGGTCGAGTGTACATACCCCTAAAACTCCCAGGACGGCAAACGGAATTAGTTCATAGAAAGACCACGGGGTGTCATATTCTACGTAGAACATCACCAAGTGATCCGTACCGAATGGGTTGATCCATCGGAGAATGGAAGCTGCTACCAAGGCACAAAAGAAGGACCGCCAGAGGGTCTTAAGAGGGAAATAGTAGCTCACCTGGAATGAAAACAAAAGAGAATCAATCGTAATAAGCGAGAGATCACATCATCTTTTGTCTGTTTCAGACAACTTGCTCTGCTGTATTTTCAGGAACACAATTGGTATGAGGACAAGACTATTGATATGTCACACTGTGCTGAAGCTTTTACATATTGAATATGTTTCTTTCTCTTGATGTTGAATGGAACCTGAATTATTAAACTCACCTCCTCTAAGCTGAATAAGACTCCACCTATTGGGGCTCCAAATGCCACGGAAACTCCCGCAGCAGACGCAGCCGATAGAATCTGGAAAGTGGGATAGAAACTAGATACATATTCACACAGCTTGATGCAATTATCCTCTGCGTTTCTTTGTTTTTATTTTTTATCTTACAATATTTGTCCTTTTCACTTGTTTCATTTCCTTCCTGAATGCACTGTGTACTATTTTTCATAATGAAGTTCATCTCCCTTTGTTGTTTTCATTAAGTAATAAAAAAAAGCCAAAAAAAATAATAATGATTGACATACGTCAAGTTTTGACTATCTATGTAATTATTTCAATAATCTGATATGTAGGTGTATAAAATAGTTGTGAGTTTGAAGTTGGTTTTCGATACCAGTTCTCTCTTACATTTTCTCAAAATATGTTGGCTATTTGTTGCCTCATAAATGCATTCACATATTACCCCATGTTAAACCGACTGAGGTGAACACTCATGATGGTACCAATGGAAAACCATGTCAAAATCACTTGTTGAGAACCATTCACAATGATACAAGCATAGAACCAATTTAAACTCCAAATGCTGTAAACCTGATTACTCACCTCTCTTTTTTTAGCTTCATTCAAATGATACTTTGGAAACAGATATGCAAAGAGGTTACCACAGCAACAAGCCACATGGACCAATGGGCCTTCTTTACCCAGACTGAGACCAGCAGCCACAGCAAGTACCATAGTGACTGACTTTGTAATCAGAGTCCAAACGCCAAAGTAACCTCTTATGATGAAACCACTAAGAATGGTCTTTATCTATCAAGAAATTTTAATTTAAATGAGTTATGAAATGTTTGTAGAGAGTAGAACTTGGACATGTTTCTAATCACATCCTAACAACAATAACAAAATTCTTATATCTTCAATATTTTAGTTTGCTTTTTACTAAAAAATTAAGAGAAAAAGAAAAAAGTTTACAATGACATGAGAACAATGTAAGGTACACCAGACTGTTCCATTGGTTTTTATAGGGGTTTAAAATTAAGCTGGATTTTCTGGTCTCAGAGTGCTACCAATCAAGTCTTTGTGTTCATATTTGGTTTGACAAATAACTTTCTTGAGATACAACAATCTAGTCACTGTATATCGTACGTACTTTGTGCCCTTGTATTTGCTTGGAAGGAGAAGTTTAGTGACAAACTCAAATGATATAAATGAAGGAAAATGTAAGAATGATTTTTATTTTAAACCTTACTTCAGGGATACCAGATCCAGAGGCATATGGTGCAAAGGCCCTCACATACAACACTGCAAGCGATGCCATGGAAACGGAGAGTAACACAAAACAGATGTAATTGATTATGTAGCTTCCAGCATTGATCGATTTGTCACGGAATATTTCGGACCAGGTATACCATTCGCTGCAGCCTTCCTCGCCAAATGCTGTGTTATTTTGAAACCAGCAACACTCCTCCTGGTTCAACCAAAATGCATTGGCACAGATCCCTAGTTTCACATCGCTCAGCCAACTAGCACCAATATCGATGATACCAGCACAAAGACCTGAAACAGAGTGAAGTAATTCTGATTAAACTTGTCCCTGTGGCCATAGACAAATATGAATGTAATATGAACATTAAATATGAATGTTAAATCATAAAAATCATAAAAATAATAATAATCATAAAAAATATGAATGTTAAATATGAACGTTAAATATGAATGTAAGAGACTGACTTCGGTCAGTTTGCGGCTTTGATAAGCCAATGAGGCTTCTTCGCGAGTTCCT
>JAAAKB020226255.1:0-11440 GCA_010014835.2 Apostichopus leukothele | reverse complement strand
TCCTTATTCGTTACCTATTTAACTCCATTCAAGTTCAATTAGAAAATGTAAGCTTAGGCCAATCAAACTGAAAAGCAAATGGTACCATTGTAACTTGTTTATAATTAATGTAGAATGTTAGCAAATTGATGTCAAGAAATCATAACAACTAGAAACTACTCCAATATTGTTTTTTCACATGAAAAATTTGCATTTACTTGTGCATAATTGATTTGAGCAAATTCTAGACCGTATTCCGAGACCTGTTTACAATGTAGCAACCTACTGTAGTGTTAGGCCTAATGCGACGGCCATGGATTCGAGGCATATCAGCATTTCTGCCAAATTTAATTATTTTTGAGTGCATTGCGGCAAACATCGAAAGGTTGAAAAAAATGGAGATAAGAGAGTCCACGGTAAAAGGGAGGTGATGAGCAGGGAAGTATGGCCCTTTGCTAATTTTGAGAAAAAGAAACATCAAATTACAAATTAGTGCATCACATACTGCACTACGGAGCATTTCATGCCTAAACATAACCTATACTCAGCTGATCAACATAGGCCTTATTCAGCACATCGTTAATTCTCGGAATTGGTATTGTTACCATACCTACTGTGCCGAGAAACATTGAAGTACCTAACCACGAGGGAAGCAAAATCAGTGACCCTGGCAGCCTAGTTTGATGAAATTACATTGTGAAAGACGTATAGAGGGTGTCTTTATGTTAATGTTTCGTAGTAAAAGAACAAACCTAGAACATCAGTTGATAATTTCACCTTCCATATGTTTTTGAATAATGATATTTTCACCTTCCCAGGGATGCCAGTAGGGTTTGCCCCTAGGGCCTGAAAGTTGTGGGGACTTGGACATCCCAAAGACTTTCTAAGCGGAGCGCCAGCCTGGTTGGCGCGTAGCGTTGCAAGAATATTTTGGCAAAATATCCCTCCCAGATCACCGGAAATGGAACTTCTCAGGCCTTGTATGTTGCATCTGAATTTTATTCTTATCTGAACGTTATTTTGAGATATTATGTTTTAGAAATTTACACTTCCCAAAAAAACACTATAAAAAATACAATAAGAAAATGAGAAACAACACCATAAGATTAAAACACACATAACTGGATAATGGTCATGTGTTCGATTCTTTAACCTTAAATGGCACTTTCGGTAAAGGCGAAATATGCCTTAGTACCGCAAAAGTCTCATTCTGAATTGCCAGGCCAGGAAATGAACTTTAGGAACTTTTCCTGGGAAATCTATCTTTCGTATGTAGGTCCTAGTCCGAGAGGAAATTTCCGGAATTATCTCCGTTTTCGAGTCACTTCCAAAGGCAGCCATAATCATGGGAAACTTAAGAAAATATAAATTTGCGTATACTACAGTGTGTTAGACTGTTAGGATAATAGTTAGAAATTCACGGAAAAAGCTCATGCCTGTTTCAACTGGGACGGAAAGATCGTATGGAGCCGGAACCAAATTTCAAAATCGGGAAAAAGCCGGATTTCCGGCTATTGCCAGAATTCTGGCATCCCTGACCTTCCATATGGTTTTGAATAATCGGTATGAAATGTACAGTAACTGGTATTCCACGTAATTTTTACCTATTCTGATTATGTTCCGATATTGCAATAATCGGCAATAATCGGTTTGCAATAATAAATTTGCAATTTATAGGACCAGACGTATATGACTCCAACATATTTGGAGTTGCCTACTTGACCCTAATTCCAACAAGTTACTTTACACCCGTTACCACTGTGTTAACTTTCTCCTAACCCCAAAATAAACTAGTTATCTACTGCCGAAAATCTGTGTATGTAAAAGGCCTCTGAAGAAGACCCTGCCTAGGAACCACATATCAGGCTCTCTTGCCATAATAATTCATGACAAAAACAATTCCTACCACACTAATATCCACCTCCAACCCACACTTTCCACCATACATGGACTCAATTTGCCTAGATGCAGGTATACAATTTTTACCTTGTGAATGTATTTATGCAGAGTACTGAGGGTTTTTTTTTTTATTGAAAAGTTATAGATTTCTTAGTGTCTTCAACATCTGTTATACATCAACACTTAAGACATACATGACTATCTTTTTGTACTCATGTATTTGTGAGATGTTAAACTGAACCAGCTGGTTCAGTGATAACAGAATTTACTGACTCCTACCTTTACAAATAAGAGAAAATACTTAATAATATATCCTTCAATACAATGAAGTAGCAACGAGAAAAGTGAATTTGGCAGCACATACAGCATTGTGGATGGTATCTCATAGTGATAAATGCACCATGAGTGCTGCTTTCTCATCACCTAAAATATCACAACTGGTTGACACAAACTGCCACAAGAAACATTATCTGGCAGTGTAGCATCCAATCCCAATAAGACTTTAACTTGTCAAAGTGTTAAGATAATATGTCCCTTACCAGTTCCACACTTGTCACAGATGACTATTTCGTTAGGTGAATCAGAATTACCATCATTGCACACAGAGCACTTGATGTCTTCCATTTCTACTTGAGCTGAAAATGATGTCAAAGAAGAAAGAAGATAAGGGGAAACTATAGATCAAAACCAAATAAAACTTAGGACAGAATAACGATAAGTCATATCACTTGGTAATCTTTTTTTTCAAAAAAAAATAAAGAAGTTACTACATGTAGCTGCTGAAAGTCCACAGATTGAAAACAAGTTTGTATTCTTGTTAACGATACTAACACATGTATACACTGATACAGTAGTCTGATGTCATGTCAAGTGAAGTTACAGATGGTCAGCCATGCCATTGATTATTTTTGTGGTCACTTTTACAAAGCAAGTCCTAAACAATGCTTACAATGTTTCACCGTTTTATATTTTCATGTTTAAACACTTTTGACGAACCACAATTTAAATTGATCGTTTTTGCTGTAAACAACTCACAGTAACACTTTACGGCAATATCCTAAGTTAGGCCATACGTACTACCTAGGCTTATATCACACAAACAATTAGCGAGAAAAAATGGCGAGTAAATTTAATGTTTTGGCAAGTAGAATTTTAGACTTGGTGGCAAGTTGGCGAGTAGTTTTAAAAAAATTGTCGAGGCCTAATACATACACACATACGCCATCATGAGTGCATATGTTACGATTATCATCGAAACCAATAACACATATGAGAGACATAATAGTATTATATATACAATGACACACATATGAGATACATTATAGTTCTATACATATAATGACACACATATATGCGATACATCATAGTATTATACATATCATGACACACATGGATACACTATATAGTACATACATATGACACACATATGAGAGACATTATAGTATTTATACATATAATGACACACATATTGAGATACATTGCAGTCTTACATATTATGACACACATATAAATACATTATAGCATTATACATATAATGACACACATATGAGAGACTTATAGTATTATACAAATGACACACATACAAGATACTTTATAGTACTATACATATAGTGACACACATATGAGAGACATTCGAGTATAAATATGACACACATATGAGATACATTATAGTATTATACACATAATGACACACATGAGATACATCATAGTATTATTCATACGGTATATCACACATATGAGATAAATTACATTACATTACATTAGTACTATACTGTACATATAATGACACACATACGAGATACATTATAGTATTATACATATAGTGACACACATATGAGATACATTATAGTACTATACATATGACACACATACGAGAGACATTATAGTATTATACATATAATGACACACATATGAGATACATTACAGTCTTACATAAAGACACACAAATGAGGCACATCCTATTACAGATATCTCAAGAGATATTTGCTGGGTGCACATTTACCAATACATTTTGAAAGAATCCGTACTCAATAAAAACATACTCCATCTTGTTTTACCTTTTTGTATATCCTTAAAAAGAACCCAGTGCTCTGAATTGTCTTCAAAAGTAACAAGACACTGCTCCTTCTCATCCTCAACCTAAATACAGAGATTCAGGATGAAAAATATTTAAAAAAAGATATACAGTATTTTTGCAACTCCTTTCAAAGATATCTTTAAAGGCACACACATGACTTTCTTGAACGTAATAATCATATCACCACCAGATCATGAATAAGTCCTTATCGGTGAGGGACTATTGTACCAAAGTTTCAGCGTTTATGGACACAGCCACACAGTCCCACCCAAATCAATGATAATTTCGCTGCTGGGTTCTTCTGCATCAAGTCTGTACAAGTCTCCCTCCCCTACCAAACCCCACCCACCCCCTATAATAAACGGGACATTTACTTGATCTTATGGCATTGTTTTGTTTTTGAAGCAAGAGTGTTATTAACAGTACTTATTCAGTTTCACACAGCACAGCAAAAATAAATTGCTTCCATTGAATAAAATGTAAAACTCTTAATAACATGTTCTGCAAGTTTGACCTTTACTATATTTACCTTTTGAATTGTGCCAAGATAAACCAAACCATCTGTCCACCTGGCAAGAACATCATCACCATCTGCAAACAACTGCGTAAGGGGAAGCCTATCCCCAGTTGTGATTGGTCTGCTTTCATGTATAATGCCATTTAACATCTGAATCTTACCAGGAGTAAGCACCTTGCTGGATTCACTTGTGGTATCACCATTACTGATAATTCTTGTGATATTGCCATTAGAATCTACCCTTGTATCTGCTAGGTTATTATCCAATTTTACTTCATTTGTGTCTTTACTAAAGTCTTTAAACACAAAACCGGCAGTATTTTCTACAGCTTTAACTGTATGAGAGTAGTTGATTTTATATTTTTCATTATCTATGCCCAAGATTGGACCCAGTGACCTTTTTGCTACAGACTTCTTTACCACACCACTGACCCTTCTTGGTCTTCCTCTTACACCTCTTGAACGAGTTGAGACCCTACCTCTCCAGACCCTTCTACCTGTGTAACTTCCTCTGACAAGTCCTTGTGTAACTGAAGCAGGTGTCCCAAATTTTCTCTTTCCTAGGCCAACAAGTTTGCTCTCAGTTTGTACAGGAGAGAAACTACCTATATCTGAAACATTGTTCCTCAACGGACTCTTTCTTTTTCCTATGACCAAAAGACTATTACTGTCTTGTGTCCTGCTTCTTGTGGTAGCACCTCTACCACGGGCACGACCACGGCCTCGTCCTCTCCTTCTGTATGGTCGAACCACTCCACCCCTCCCTCTATTTTCATTCATTTGTGATGAACTATCATCAGGGGAACATGCAACATCTCTGTGGAGGTATCTGTTTCCAAGCATTGATTTTCCTTTCAAAGGACTCTCTCTTTCTTCGCTCACTAAGCTTGGTGACACTTTGGAGCTACGCCTCCCTCTACGGGGAGAGTTGTCATCTTCAAACTTTCTCTTTTTGTTGGATGAGTTTAAACCTCCTTCATAAGTCAAGGGAGGTGGTAGTTGAAGCATTGCACTTGTAGTCTCACTTGGCTCTTTCTTGACTGTTAATGAACCAGTCTCTTTCTCTAGGAAAGGTGGCCCTGGAGTAACACCACTGTCCATTCTCTTTAAGTCACACTGCTAGAAAGTGCTAAAATGATGGAAAGATTAACAGAATGTATTAAAGCAGCACATTGTGTTGGGAAATTCACATATGTATCTTGACACATAATTACTGAACACATGGACACAAGCTTTGACAGAGTACAGTTGGTACTAATGAACTAAGTATGAGGTAGTGCTGATAGAAGTAATGGGTTAGTCGCGATTACACTTTGGAAGTTTGATTAATCACGCTCAAAACCTAAGTTGTGATTACTCAACAACAAACTAGCACTAAACATAAACTGCTTTTGAATAATAGCCTAACCTATCAAAAACCACACTAAAGCAGTTTGTCAGCAAATATCGCAAAAGTACATGTTCTCACAATGCTACACTAGCACTGTGCTGTGCTGTGTTACAAATCGGCAAGCACCTGCTTCGGTCAGATTCATGCGTTTGCTTGTCAATAATACCCTTGTTCTGCAGTGCAACATTCAGTCCTAGCAATGTTTGATCTGTTGATCTGTTACGATTGCCAAAGTATTTGTCATTTCTTCAAATATGTTTACAATTACTTCATTACTGGCCTGGATCACATTTATCGGATGTCTGATCAAGTGTGTTGATTGCGGTATAGTTTAATTTCATTGTGCCTGCTTTTGCGCAAGGCTAGATCCTAGCCGAGAATGTTGAACGTCCTTCTACAGAAAACTCTTGCATACTAATCATCACACCGCTACAAGGTGTTACATATATTCTATGTTTGCGCATTTGCTTTTATTTTTTCTAGTAGTTGTAGTAGCCTCGTAGATTCATTCAAAAGTTTTTGATTTAATATGAACTACTTTAAGAAACATTATAGATTGAAAGTTGTTCAGTTTTTGTTTGGTAGATGTTTTAACCTGATGTAGACAACACACATTAAGACACGAAAGAACAAATACAGACAGTGCACCATGGAGAAAGATTTGTTTTGACTGTATTTCTGCAATGTAAAAATGACAGTGATGATGTCATAACTGTAACCGAGTAATCGCGAGAAAAGCAATCAATCAACTACATAAGAAAGAATCAGCCATCAGCACTAGTCTGCAGTCTGATTTTAATGACCACTTATTCCTAGCAGAATCTTCTGCACAGACAGACTAGTCTAACATAGGACACAAGTTCAGTAACAGTTATATATGTTATCAATACTTGGGGTATGTATGATTGGCGATACCGGTATGTCTTATGAATTGGCAGCAGGCTCAATGAACTACTTACTTTTATTGAATGCAAGTAAATGGATGCAAGTAAAGGAATTCAAGTAAAAAAGACAACAGGTAATCTAGCAGGACATCAGTTCTTATACTCTTTGATTTGTTTTTCTTTGCAGACTCCATCTTCCGTTGCAAGTGCTGATACCTTACGGGGACTCGTCCAGTCAGACGCTGACGATAGTATCGATTTCCCTGTCGGAAGGTCAAAGGTCAGGCACCTTAATCGGCATAGTGTCTCTGCACCACCCTCTCACATCAGACCACCGTTAATGAGAACGAGAAATAATGACTTTGGATCAGCAGACCCACCCTCGTCAACGTCGAGTTTGGATCGCGGACATTCTGTGGATACGATGGGGAATTTTTCTCTGCCTTCTGACCCAGTAAGGAACGGTGTGGATGAAGGTGGAACAGGAGTTAGTGCAATAAGGACTCCTGGTGGTTCCACTGGGATGTATAATGGACAATTGAAAATACCACGTGGTATACCTGGCCATGGTGATATGCCCCGAACTTACCATCAAACAGAGGTTCCTCCTCTTCCTAATGGATTCCCGCTAACCTCTGGTGCAGACATTCCAAGTCAAAATGTGTATAATCAAAGACCTGGACAGACATCGTTACATTTTATGACCCCGCCAAGGGTTCCTCCTCCTACAGCTCCTGTGCACCACCTGTCAAATAGCGCCAGTTCCTCTTCCTTGCCATCATCTCACATCCGACCATTTAGTGGACCCTCGTGGTCACCACCGGTACCCATAAATCATTCCACACCACCAGACCCACCGTACTCTCTTTCCGTCGACAAGAGGGTCAGTAAGACGAGTGCTCTTCTTGTCTGGCAGCCGCCACCGTTAGATGATATGACTAGAAATAACGGACAGGAGATCGCCGGTTACAAGATCTACGTGAACGGGCAACTCAAGCAGCTGGTGACCAGTCCTCATATGACTAAAGTAAGCACTGTACCGATCACTTGTCCCTGTATTCGGCTGCCTTGAATGATGATTGGTTAAGGCACAAAAAATATTTAAGTTTGACAAACTGTTTGTTTGCCCATTATTGTCATGTCATTGACTACATGTCTACTAAACTGTCTACTACACTGTCTACTACCATCAGTTCAACATTGCATGTCTATACCACTTTTCAATGTTTTGGAGAAGTAAACCTTTGAAACATTTTTGGCCCTCAATTTAAAGTTCATTGGCCAGTTCTCCTCAGATGGAACACAAAGCTCAATAAGAAAAGGTAGACTTTATGGCCACATATGACTTATAATTTTAAGGAAATATGGTGTTGAGTGGCCATCCAAGGTGCTCTGTTGTTCATATGAAATTGGAAGAGAAAACAAAAAACATTGTTTTAGTTGGTTTATTATGAATTAATTAAACAATGTTTAAGGAAGTGACATATTATTCCTGTGCTGAGGAGCTGATGTCATCAATCAATTAGGTGCTATTGTTTACAGGTTTTGTTGTGTCTTATCAAATGACCTGATTACAAATGTATCGACCAATTGATCAAAGACAGTAACTGTTTTTTGTATTTTCTCTGTTTATTATTAAGATGGAATTCTTTCAAAGATTTTGTATGCATGGTCAGTTTTAAGTTAGTAAAGAGTTTTGGTTCAAAAATTTGCCTCCATGGAGCACATTCCAGCCACGTTATATATTTATGAAGGTGATAACTATTTAGAGATAAATAGAAAAGGGGATATTCCAGTGGCAGGGGTAAACAAAAATTTTGAAGAGAAAAATATTCCACATTTTTAGGAGGTGAAAAATCTTTTGTAAATAAAATGATTGACATATTAGAAAGCAAAGACATTTTGTATTTACTACTAAGCTGTTGCCAGATGCAATTTCAAAATATCACCAAAACTTAAAACATTTATATCGTTGTAATACAAATTGCTATGAGGATGTGGTTTTGACCTAAAGATGCAGAAAGTCTTCATTTAATTTTTGCAAAGCCATTTAGCTTCAAGCTACCAGAAGAACCTTCTTAATCTGGATCAAATCTTCATTCGTTTTTGCCATTATTACTCCACCTCAGGCACTTGTGACAAATTTGAACCTCAAGGTGATCCGAACGTTTGGCATTCAGACGGTTTCTCTTGACGGTAATGCCTCACCTGTGAGACAGGTGAGCTTTACGTTACCACGGAGTGACGTGTCGGTGTCGGGTATGTCAGATTCCAGTCTGAGTGATTCTGTCAGGGAACCTTCCACGGAGACCTCCCCCTCTATGGCTGGGGAAAGATCAAAACAAAGAATGGTAAGTTCTGGTCCAGGGGCCATTGGGGGGGGGTTGGGATGGGAGGGGGTGATGTTGTTTCAGGATTTTTGAAGTTCCCTTATATCTATGGTTCATAACAAATCCAAGGGCAAGAAGTGAGGTAATGTTTTGAATTCATTATGATTGGGAATTGACAGTTAGGGGGAAAGTTATCTCATAATTATCCCGATTCCAAGGACTCGTTCTGTTTATAGATGATTTTAGTAGTGCATTAAGGGTTGTAGCACACAAAGACAATAATATCGAAATGTACAATCCCAAACTCATTTGAATTATTTTTGGTTAAACTTAAGAGATTATTCCCGCCCAACGGGTAAGGATTGTTGGTTATGCACGTATGGACTCAGCAGTGTATTAATTGATACATGGTCGATGGTGCAATGATGGCATCGTATTTCGGCCCAATTTTGGATTGTCGATTAAACCCCGATAATCGACCAGATGTTATTGCTAGTGTTAGATTCCAGTCGGGAGGACTTCAATCATCAGTTAAACCCAAACCCGAGCCACTCATTTTGACTATCTTTTTCCCCTTTTAGTTCATGGCTGTGTATTCGTACAATCCAATGGAGCATTCACCCAATGAAACTCCAGAGAAGGAGCTGAGTTTCAAGGAAGGGGATATGATTCGAGTTCAGGGCCATATGAGAAAGGATGGATTTTATCATGGATCAGTAAGTAATATGGTTTGAAAACGTTGACTTTAAACGTTCAGATTTAAAGGTTACGATAGATGACTGATGTAATTGGGCCATTACGTGAACCCAACCCCCTCCCCCCCTTCTCTTTCTTTTTTGTGAATTTTTATTTTCTAATACAAGAAAATGGTTACTCAGTTTTCACCAGGTTCAAATGACAACATTGATAGTCTAATACAGCACATCAGACTGTAAGGGGAATCAATGTCTTAGATTTGAAACTTATCTTTTGATATAAACATTCCCTTGTGACATTTACATGTAAAGTCTCAGGCCTAGACTCGGGTTCACAAGTCACGCTTACTGCAGACTGGACGTGATCCAAGTCGACACGCCAAAATGACTTGATAACTGCTGATTTTTTCTCATCTTCATATCTCCTAAGCTAAGTCGACTTGATAACTACTGAAAACGTCTCGACTTGATTACTACTGAAAATGACCCGATTACTGGTCAGAATATGAATGACATGACTCCAGACTTGACTGACTTACTAGGTAACTACTGAAAATGTCTCCACCCCATTACTACTGCAAATGACCCGACTCGATAACTACCGACTTGACCAGATTACTACTGAAAATGACCCGATTACTGGTCAGAAACCAATGAAAATGACATGACTCCAGACTTGACTGACTTACTAGGTAACTACTGAAAATGTCTCGACCCCATTACTACTGAAAATGACCTGACCCGATAACTACCATCTTGACCGGATTACTACTGAAAATGACCCGATTACTGGTCATAATCTCTGAAAATGACATGACTCCAGACTTGACTGACTTACTAGGTACAGTAACTACTGAAAATGTCTCGACCCCGTTACTACTGCAAATGACCCGATTACTGGTCAGAATCTCTGAAAATGACCTGACCCGATTAAACCATTTGCAGAACTCATTTCCAGTACAGATATTAATCACAAAATTGAAAGCACATGTGTCTTGATGATGATGTTATATTTAGACTTGATCAAGTCAACTCTATCACATAGACCAATACATGATGGTTAGGTTTACTCTCTATGTCTTGGTATATGATAAAATGAAGTATAAATGCTGGTAGGATAGCTTTCAATTCCGTCTGTGTCAATGGCACGAAGGTTTAGTAACCGTCCAACTTCATTGAAGAAGTCTCCATTTCAAGTTCAGGGAAAAGAAAGGTAAAATTAGCCCATGAATTTTTATATATCTTTGATTATTCTTTCCACAAAATGATGAATGGGGTTTACTCTCTATATCTGGCTGTATGGTGAAATCAAAGTATAATAGATAGATGTTTAATTTTTTTTAAATTTTCTTGTAGGTCAATGGCATGAAAGGTTTAGTACCGTCAAACTTCATCGAAGAAGTCTCAATCTCAAGTTCAGGGAAAAGAAAGGTAAAATTTAATATCTTTGATTTTTTGCTTTCTTGCTTGGATGTGCATTTGATATATATAATTTTTTATACAGTAAAGAATTTTTCGAAAATTTACTTCATAGAAGTTCCTGTTGTTTTTAAGAAATGAGACTTTGTATATTAACATGACCAACATGACGTGAGGGCGTTGTGGTCAAGTGGTTAAGGCAGTGGACTTGTGATCTAAGGATTACAGGTTCAAGCCCTGGCCAGATCAT
>JAAAKB020226145.1:0-11440 GCA_010014835.2 Apostichopus leukothele | reverse complement strand
ATAGACCTAAGTCTAAACAACTCCTTCAATCTCTAAAGGAAAAAATGAATTAAAGTTGGGTGATGGGGCTGGGTGTGGTGGGGGGGGGGGGGGGGCGGGGTGGGGGGGGGGGGAAGGTAGCTAATGTTGTTTGAAACAGCCAGAGAACCAAAGTACTACCTAAACAATGTCTGGGCATATTGGTGGTATATCTGCAATCACGAAGAATACATGACCACATGTTTTATCTTTGTGAGACACGCAGATGAAAATCAATGAAGGCAGACAAAACACCTCCCACATTCTACTTTCATTGCCTTATTTTTTTGGGGGTATTATATTCTGCGACACCTCTCTCTCTCAGCCTTTAGATAAGATCATGTGCAGTTCCTGTTCACTTGTCAAGGGAATTGTGGCACTGTACTAGATACAGCATTGTCAGTGACCACATGGTCACAGTCCCATTATGAGATGGCTGGGGCTAAGAGTGTACAGCTGCAAGGAACATCCAACTTGGTTTGGTGTTCCTATCCATCTTGGGTGACTTTAAAGAAACTACGATTATCAACTAGATCCACTAGATGGGCAGGGAATAATTTATCCAGTTATCGACCGCATCGCAACTATTTACAGCAGTTTCTTACACAGGAACTAGAGTATTTAATGAGAGAAAATATTCAGAGCCGTTGAAAATGCTACACACACTTTGAATCTGGCAAACACGCGTGTGGGAATTTTGTGAATTATATCAAATTATGTGAATTTATGTGTCCCAATGGAACGTTTTTGAGATGCTTTAATAATAGTTAGTGTGTCAAAGTTTCAATTCAAAACCAACTGTTTCACATTCAAACGTTGACTTCACATCTTTTTCACAAAATGTAGTGTATTATGTCTCAATGTGAAGTATATCTTTATCCCCAATAAACCACCCCGCCCCCTTCCCCAGCAAAAAGAAGCAAACATATTCCTCATCATGGAAAACAAAGACAAAATCTTCAGATTTAAAACACTTATATTAACTGTCAAATTTATCTATGCTATTTCCACAAGCCTACTTAAAAAGATATACAAAATCCTGATTAAATTGTACAAATAAGAACTCCCCACCCGATCCCCCATTTCATAGGACAGAGTATTTAAATTATGTGCTGAGTATCAAGTAAACAGTGAATAATTTGGTCACCAAATAATATTCAAATTTCGTTAAATAAGCTCGGCACAAATACTTTTAAGAAATATTGAACAAACTGAAGAATGGAAAAACTGTGATCACAATGTTAAAAATCCTTTTTGAAGGTATTATTGATTCTACTCGATAAAAGAGCACCCTTTACAGTTATATCTATTCCAGCGATTGTGAGTTCCTATTACATTGGATGGATATAAATATATTTAAATATATAGATATATTGCACACAATATGGTTCATCCCAGACCAAAAAACACAGAAACCCATTACTGGTTTTATAGTGTCATAGGCACAGCTTCTCTGAGGATTAATGCAAACAGACACAATTACTGTACCCCCTGACCTCTACTGAAGTACTTATGGAAACTTTGAGCCTAAAATATTTCCACTTTTACTGAAGAACAATTCTGCATTGATGTGCACTTTGAGATGACCTTTTCTGTAACATCTCTTTAAAAACTGTCTGTGAACTGTTCCTTCCATCTTAACTGTCCATTGATGTACGACTTTGCAAGCAGGTCTTAGCAAGTCTCGGTAAAAAGACAACAGTTAACCATTCACTATTTTCTGCATTACAAGATATTCCATTCTTCTCCTCCCTAGGATTTATTTTTTATTGTTGCAGTATACAATTTGGAGCCATCGACTTTGACACTTTTCATAACTGACAGAAAATAACCTCCAGTAGAGGATTCAGTGTCCATCGAGACAGCATCCTGAAGGTCCTATCACAACTGACATGTAACAGCCTCCAGGAGAGAGCATTAAAAGACTAAATGTCCCGATGGTACCCCGCCTCCACCAAGACCGCATCCTCCGGGAGGTTCATTCTGGTCATCAGAATCTTTATCTTTGTACCAATAATTATCATTAGAGATGGGTCTCCTTGCAGACTTATCATGACGTGCCTCCATTTCTTGTTCCTGAGGGTGAAAAAGACAAAGATGGGCCTTTGTTTTACAAGTGTTATAACAGTATCACTTAGCCTCCTTTGAGATGTAATAGGTGAAGCAAGCAACATTACCTCAAACCCCTCCCCTTACCCTGCATCACTCCCCTCCTCGAACAAGGGTGCTTGAAAATATATGTATTGCTAGTCATAAACAAATACGTTTATGTGAAGGTTTTTTTTTTTAGTTTTATGTTCTCTGATACCAACTGGATTACACCATAGGCTTCTTGGTAGTACATGAAGTTCTAGAAATATGCTCAATTATTAAATCACAAGTTACCGAAGTATTTCTTGTCAAAAACAGCAATTTTAGAAACTGAACACCAAGTTGATTTTTCCTTCTTTAACTATGTTTTATTTTCTTACTTTTGATGCCCATTGATGAATCTCATTTGGTCATTAAATTACAGATTTTAAGGAATGCATTTCCACCTCAACTTGAATATTCCATGTCTAATGTTTGCCCCTTTCCAACTTTTAGTAACAGTAAGCTGTTTAATGGCATCAGGCTATCAAGCCACTGTATTTCTGTCCTGAATCAGATATCACTTGCTTTCAAATATATGTTCTGGAACCCTTTTAAGGGAGAAATGAGAACCCCCCCCCCCCCATCTCCTTTCCCTCAACATCATCCAACTATGTAGTTTATGGTTAACATTGACAAACCTGTAAGTAGGCAGAATTGTCCCGAGCCACCATATCTTGAAATGTCGTCCCCACTGCTGAGTTGCTGAAATGTCGTTTAGCACCTTGCCTACTTGAGACTTTCTGGTAGAATAGTACATATGCTGTATCATTGCAGAAACGGGATGAGATGTTGGTCAATGCCTCAAAGGACGAGTGAGATACTCTATCATCATTGAATAAACACCAATGTTCTTCCCACTGCCCATCTGCATCCAGGCACACCAAGCTGTCATCCACATTGTCAGTCCGTCCGTAACAGTAGTAGTGACCGCTTTCGGAGGAGAGACCAGAATGCACCACAGCTCCGACCAGGGTGTAATCGACAGCGGCTGCCTCATCTTCTGGTGCTTCCAGAGGTTTCAGCTTCTTGACCTCTGGAAGCACCGTGTCAACATCCTCATCGTCAAAGTCATCGCTGGGCCTCCTGGCCACCTCTCTGTTTCTCCTAGGTAACCGTAGAGTCTTGGGAAGCCTGACATGGTCTTGAATCTTACATCTTCTTTGAAGTACTGCATCGTATGAAAATCTCATCAGCGTTAGGACTAAAATCTCTGGGGCCTCTACGATGTGGGTCCTCTTGTCGGCATCCTGAAGGTGATGACAAGAGTCGCAGTAGTATTGGTTATCTCCGTTCAAGAGTTCGGGATTAAAGTAATGCTTGAGCAGACTCTCCAATTCTTTCTCCTTGGGGCTCTGAGAAGCGGATGCATGTTGATATGCAAACGCTTCATCTGGTGTGAATGCCTCGTCCATGATGAGAGTGTGATTGGAACTGTGTGGCTGCTCCACCGGTTTGGTTTCGTGCATATCCTCTGCTTCGCAAACGGCTACGTCTGGGCAGGGGCGCTTCTTAGCATCGCCCCCTCCGAGACCTTTAGTCCTGCTGGTGGCATCTGTCTCTGGAAATGCAAGCGGAATATCAACAAACATCTCCTCCCGGCTGGAGATGTAGTTGCACTTGAGGCATCTGATTTTCGTCACAGATTTACCGCCGAAGTATGTCTGGACGAGAGAAAGTCTTTCCCGTGTCAGGGGAGGAAAGGACGATCCATCCAAGGGATTAGGAACATCTGGCAGAGAGGTAGACGGCTGTGAAGTATCATTCGATAGAGAGGCAGATGGCTGTGAAGTGTCACTTGACAGAGAGGTAGAGGGCTCTGAACTATCATCCTTGGTGACGGATAATAGTTTGAAGAGGTTCGTTTCTTCCTCATCGATGCGATCCAACAGATACTTGAGGAATTCAGAACAATCTTGTTGAGTTCCCGGAGTAAACCAAGGTGGACGAGAAACCTGAAGAAACTGCTCTGGCGAATAAGCAGCTCGCTGTATAGGAGACAATACGAAGGCATAGAAGGTCAGAACTTAACTTCTACAGTTGTGTAAAAGATGATTTGAAACTACAAACTACCATCATGAATATGTGCTGTGTATTTCTAGGTTAAGTTATGATTGAACAGCAGTGTATGAACAAAATAATGACTTACTTGAGTATAAGACAAGAAAGCAAAAGTCGTTTGCAGTTGCATGATGACACTGTGCTTGCTGATCGACACAGGAAAGTTTAAAATATCATCCATAAACCTGAAAGACCAACAAAAGCAGACGTAGAAATCAAACATTGAAATAAAAGGCAAGTAACTCTGCTAACAAAAAATTTAGACATGAGTGGAAAGATTGCTCACTTATTAACATACATTTAGTTAATAACTCTGCTTGACCAATCTTATCTTATTTTCAGACATTATTGGTAGGTTTGGTAAAATTGGGCAAATGACCAGAAATAACTTCCACGATAAACTTTATTTTTCTTAGCGACTTCACAGAGAAGTTCATCACAAGCACCTGTATCACATATGAGATAAGCACCACAGCTGGTTTTTCATCTCCTTTTACACTGAGAATGTTCAAGCAAATAGATTATTAAATACTCGTATGTTTCAATGCAAACAAAACGATAACAAGATGATCTCATCAACATGCTGCACTTCTTGGAGACCCAGAATTCCATTTATGGTTGTGCTACATCTCAAGTGAATTAGCCCCTTGTCCACAGTTGGTACGATCAATATTACTTTTCTTCATCATTTCTCTTTTGTTATCTTGAATACTCAAGATGTGAGCTCAAGTGTGTATAACCTAAGATAACATGCGTTTCATAGAGGAGAGCCTACCATGGTGTTACATAGAACCATCCAAATTATGACAGGAATTATTTTATTGAAGGGATGGAAAGAAATACTCCTTCAATTCTTTTCTGTTCATTAATATCAGACAGTATTGTTGTACATCATATAATCAGCATTGCTGATGTGTGGCTGAACAGTACTTGTAACTGTGTACATAAGACATGGAACTGTGCGTGTCATGAAGTCAATATCATCACAACACAATAGGTCAAATGATTTGGACTCACATGTAGAGAGTTTTTTCATATTGTTATGACAGTCTTATGGTGGCTTCTTTCTAAACAGAAACCATATCTTAATTGAGAGTATGAATCTATTGCTTGCAGCATTTAGCAAATCTCTGGAGGTATGAGCTTTAAGATATTCAACCTCTGCCTGTATTTGAACGTGTCAGTCCAGTATAATAATGCTAACAGGTCACTCAGACCAATCGAAAGGATTAAATGTGAATGTCTACAGGCGAGTCTTCCCTTATGTTTACTTGTAAAGAACAGTTTAATAGATATATTATAAACGAGTTACTTACCCTTTCATCACAAATAGGGCTTGGATAATACTATTCATGTAGCATGTGTTGCCAAGATTAACTAGTCCTGCTTTTCCAGTCTCTGAGCGAGGTGCAAACTTAGATGAGAGACCAAACAAACTCTTGTTTGCCGTCCAAGTCGCCTGAAGAAGACTAGCTTTCATAACCTCTTCTGGTGGTATTGGGAAACCCTGAAGAACAATACAATACATTTCATGATGTATCATATCAAGGTTCAACTGACATTATCAACTGATTTGTGGTTAGTCTACGATATGGGTGGTACCATAACACACAAATGTATGTGAACAAGTTATGCCATAGATTGGGGGAAAGTCTGTGGGCATCCCCAGATATGCACTGCCTTTTGAACATCATATGCGAAGCTTCGAGGATCTATAACACCACTACCATAAAGAAAAGGTCAACCATGGCTTGGGTTGCCTCTCCTAAGCATTCAGCCTAATACTATACATCATTTCTCGTAGTAAAATTTTAAAAAGTTTGCTTAAAATTACCACAATTTTTTAAAGCAAGAAACCCTTCAACTAAGAAACCCTAAAAGAAAGGAATTGTCATTACAACCAAGCCTTACAATTAAATTTATACCCAAGATTTCACCTGAACCGATTACACATCTAGGGCCATCCTGTTGGGACAGAGTTGACCCATAAATCATGTTATTTTTGAAAAGTTTGCCACATGAGCTTTT
The DNA here is from genome assembly GCA_010014835.2 of Apostichopus leukothele. NCBI lineage: Eukaryota > Metazoa > Echinodermata > Holothuroidea > Aspidochirotida > Stichopodidae > Apostichopus > Apostichopus leukothele. Next base: position 5,203 of record JAAAKB020226145.1, on the reverse strand, counting down.
ATTTTGAAAATTTGGAATACTATCATTGTAATTCAATATGGCATTAGAATCATTGTTTTATTTACAAAGCAAAATATATTTGCATGCAGAAAACTACCAGGTAGAAAAAAGGAAATTTAATTCACCATAGTTTGAATGTGACTACAGGCTTTAAAATCAATCATCTGTTACATGGTCATGTTCACTTGTAAGCAATCATGCTTGCAGTGACTACAGCTATTCTGTCTAGCCCAGCCGTTGGCAACATTTTATGACAATCACCTAGAATATTCCACACCCCACCAGACCCCCACCCCTCAGAATTGATGCTCAGAATGCATGAATATGGAAGCTTGGAATATGGACCTGAAGTTACCATACAAAAAAAGTAACTTAATTGATCTTTGTCATCAAGCTTGAAAACTAGATAAATTTTTTCAATGTCTGGAAAAATCCCATGGCCCACTGATAAACTTTCATGACCCACTTTGGGTGCCCCTCCCCGATATAGTTTGAGGGTCCTGCGTGTAACCTACCTTTATTGCTTCAATGATGGGCACATAAACCTCAGGGTAGCCAGGAAACTGGTACATAAGTGTGTAGAGTAACTCTGAGAGATTCTTACAACAGTCCATACTACTAGCAGAGTTCTCAACCTGTAGTCTAGACACAATATCTGGTACCTGACTTGCGATCTGAAAAAAAGAAATAAATGCATGGCTATCATTGGTATTAAGTAAGACAAGACTCATTACAGTGAAGTGTGTGGAATTCTGTTGCAAATTAGGCATTAGTACAGGGGATAGTTTATCTGGTATTGCATCGCAAACTGCTGTGCAAAAATTGGGCAAATTGCTATACAAGTGTTAAGATGTATAGTAGTTTTTGTACAAAGGATTCAGAGCGTTTCATGAGGGACAAAGTTAAGAGCCTTCACAGCTACTACACTAACTTTAAACACTAAATGAAGATGGCATTATCAGCAAACACTTCGGGGTATATATCTTAAACCAAGACTGACTATAAAATAAGATTACCTTATGAAAGGCTTCTGGTGAGTGCTGAAAGCTTAGCATCATATGCTGAAACACTGAATAAGCTCCTTTACGGACTATTGGGAAAGAGAGCTTAGGAAACACCTGTGAAGGAGAAAAGGAGTTATACCTGATTGGCCATCAGTTTTTAAAATAAATAAATCAACTGTGCATTAAAAAGATATACAAGACTACTTAAATGATTTCATTTTTCCAAATCAAACTAAAGTTAAAGAATATTTATTCCTCTCATTGTTAAACAATACCAAAATTAGTAAACATCCTCTATAGATTATGGTCCATTGTCACTTTTATTCGATTCTGGTTTTATTCGTAATTAATAATGGTTGTGACATTAAATGCAGCAACTGCAAAAGACTCCCAACTCATAATAAAGACATATTAGCAGCAGCGACAGATGACTGACCCATAACGTAACTGTTCAAGAGATTAAAGGTTTCAAGAGATTAAAGGTTTCAAGAGATTAAAGTATTCAAGAGATTAAAGGTTTCAAGAGAATTGTATCAGAAAAGCAGGAAAGGTCAGCCAAAGCAAAATGGTGAAGGTTAGAATGTGACAAGACCAGACTGGACGATGGTTCACTCACAGTCTGACTGTGGACATAACACCAGTTGTCTCCTCCTCCTCCTACAGTGACCACTCACTATTGACATCATCTTCAAGTATGAATATACATAAAGCTGGACACTGCAAAACTATTAATTCTACTTTTTCCTTAGACTGGTTTGTACAGCTACAAATGCCTAATGGTTGTTTTGTCACAGACAAAAGCGTTATTGTGAATCTGTCGGGCTTTTATAACTTTAAATGCTTACGAAGTTATTATGGAAATTGGGAAGAGATTTGCACAGCACGAGATCTTTGAACGTGTACATTGATAATCAGAATTTAAATAGAGGGAACATTGTTAACTAGTGGGAGAAGTTACTTGTAATAAGCCACTAAGTATGTATCACACATTATCATATTGTAAACTCACTGTTTCGACCGTAGCTATAGAGACATGAATCAAGATTGAGAACTTCTTGACTACTGCAAGGTGTTTGAAGAATGATATCGCCCACGAGTCAACGTTTCGAACTCCCGGCCAGGAAAGCCAGTCGACTATTCTGGTCAAAGCATTTCTCAATTGTTCGTTAGACACATTGGGGTCAGTGGTGACCTTCTTGATGACAAGGTCGATAACGTTTGCTGGGATAAACTGAACCAAACTTCCCAGAGCTGGAGACGGTGGTTGGGAGGTATCCTCCTGTAGCTTTGATATCACATCGAAAAGACAAGCCAAAGAGGGAGCTATTGCTTGAAAGTTCCTCTGCCAAATGCTGTTGACAGCTTTTGATATCAGAGTGACGTCTGATAAACATTTCTTATGGTCACTCTCAGTCACGGGCATCTTTAGTTTGCTGAGGTTTCTGATCATGTACTGGATCAAGCCACACACGTATGAGCCATCTGGCATACAGGAGGGATAATCCAATAGTAAACTGCTTAATTCTGCCATAACAGATATATCTGGATAATCCCTGGCCAGAGAAATTGACTGCTTCTGGAGAATACCACAAGCTCGATCTGTGTCGGAAATCAGCCGTAGGCATTCCTTAACAAACCGTAGAACTCTGGCAGGGTTGCGAACTTCGTCGGCGAATACGGAGACCAGGAAAGTTTGGCATAAGTAGGTTTGAAGAACGGCTTTGTGGTGACGAGACCAAGCTTCAAATGCTAACTGCCCAACTTCTTGTAAAAAGAGGGAGTCTTCATTACAGATCCATCTGGCAGAGAGCCTCAACACAGCTGCTGCCTGTTCAGCTGGAATTTGATTGGACGCAGATGCGAGGACCTTTGATACAAGGGCTCTCTTAACACCTTCACTGTGATCTGATGCAACTATACCCTCTAGTATGGTATCCATGGTTCATATATCCTGGGGAAAAAGACAGAGGGAGAAGAGAGTTAATTCTAAATCAGAATATATGTCACAAGATTTAAGTCTGACATCTTGGAAGGGCATCCAATTGTTAATCTAGTGGTGTGTGACATAGGCATTAATAACACTGACATCACATAAATTATACTATGGCCCATGCTCATACAATATACCTTAATTTTACATTAATACTATTGATAATAGACTGCATTGCATTTGCTTGGGGAGCTCTGAAGTATGGAAAATTTTGATTTATATTAATTCAGTGAAATTTCATAACTTTGAAAAATTCCGAAATTAATACTGTAGGCTATATGCAACAGACATTTGCAAGTCCTAATATTTCAAACCAGAAGTTAAATAACATCTTCATTCAATAACTTCTTATTGTTTGATGGATATTAATACAAACTTATTTCTGTCAGGTTACTATTTCACCCATCCAAAACCACAATGCTGTTTTATAATCCAATAACATTGTAACTTGCCCTTCTCCCCCTGATTTCCTTAATCTAACCTAAAATTACTTCTTTTACTTTTAATGTTTTTGTGTACACTTATCAGCATATCGTATAGTTAATATGTACAAATTTTAATGTCAGGACATTTTGTCACAGTTCTGTTAAATGAAAAATATATATATATATTTATATAGTGATACTTCAACAGCTGTAAAGATTTTTTATGAAATTTCCAAGTATAGCCTACATATGAACTGAATTATGGCTTCCTGTAAATGCCCTCAGTTTGTGCAGTGTTTCTAGGGATCATTTTACTTCGTAAATATGTTCCATTTAATGGAAATTGTCAACGGAAAGAAACCAACAGTTAGCACTTATTGTAAACATATAGACTGCAGTTGGGATTTTTCTGTGCTTTTTTTTAAGTGTGTTGTTAAGTTATTAGGAAATTCCCAATATACAGCTTCATTGTGCAGAGTGGCTGTAATTATTTTGTGATATTTGAAGTTGGATATGATATGGTGTGCAGAAGGAATCTGATTGGTGATGGTGTCCATTGGCATTTGGGGGATGGGTGAACGAAAGTCACATAGGGGGGCAGGAACAGATAATAACATCAAGTAGGGTAGAAGAAGTCTGTATGATAATTAATCTCTCATTCTCAATCTTTGAGATGATTTTGGCTATCGGCTCACACCTAGTTTAAAGAGTTATATGACTTCACATCAACTGTTTACGTAATGTGCATTCTAAATTTCTTAATGCAACATGTGGTGTTCCTCAGGGGTTTATCTTTGGACCATTACTATTTATTATTTATGTTAATGATATTTGTAATGTCTCTACATCTTGTTCCTTTGGTGCTTTTTGCAGATGATACCAATATTTCTTCACAGACTGTAATGACAACTTTGAGAAAACCGTAAACGATGAATTGTGTAGATTCTACAAATGGTTTGTGTCAAATAAATTATTACTAAACATAAACAAAGCCAATTGTATGGCGTTCACCAGAGGTAGAAATAAACTCCTTCTGAAAATTCATTGTACCAAATTCTTAGGAGTTTATTTTGATGATAAGCTCATGTGGGGAGATCATGTTAAGTATGTATGAGCACAAATTTCAAGAGGAGTAGGCATGTAAATTGAGGTTTACTCTGCCTCAAAGGGCTATGAGGTTAATTTATCTAAGCCTAATCTCACCTTTCCTATTGCTGTAGCATATGGTCCAGTACTTTCAAGCTATTCTAAACACACTGGACATTCTTCAGAAAAGGGCTATTAGACACATTACATGCTCTGTACCACAGGATGTTCCAAGTTGTCTGTTTGCTTCCTAGAACATACTCAAATTGCATGACCTGATTTCTATTAGTCTAGTTTCATTCACTTTTCTTTGTTTGAACAAGCTGCTTTCAAGTTCTTTTTTTCCCCTTTTACATAGTCAACAAATCTGCTCTTAACTACCACACTAATCAAACTAGCCAACTTCATTATGTTTTTGTTGATGCTTATTAAAACTATAATCATGATGATTTGGATCACACTGCCCCAGAATTATCAGTTAATCCGCTAAGGCCTTGAGTATAGCCTAATATTAATTCTATCGGCCAAAAGAATATTAACATCTGCTTAAAGCTTCCTTGTCATTAGTATATTACTTAGACTAGGCCTAATATTTCGGCACAAGTAACGGTACTAGGCTAATAGTAGCATGGACATGGACAATTCCGGACACCTAAGCCTTAAAACACCCCAAAACTATATCTATTTGGTATAAATCA
>JAAAKB020225923.1:0-11441 GCA_010014835.2 Apostichopus leukothele | reverse complement strand
CAAGACACCATATCAATTTCAGGCGATTCTGAGAGGGTCGACGTGGAGGCCACTGTTGATTTGGCATGGATTGACCCCACTATATAATGCAGATATTTCACCATGCATTTTACTGTGAGACTCCCTGAGACTTTTAATGCTCTAATTTAACACTTTACAATGTCTGGGAATAATTTTAATGGTTCACGACCTCTTGTAAATTACTTTGGATACCAGCACAATCTTAGCAACCTGGCATTGGGGGGCTACAATGATGATGTTTTAAAAGCTTTCTATTGCAGCACAACCTCCACACCATGTGTGGAGTTTATCTGCTATCACCCTGAAAGAACTCTCTAGGGTAGGAATAGAAAGTTAACAATTTCAGGTTTTACAGAAAGAATGGACATCAGTTAAAAAATTCACAGGCAGTGAAATCATCACATATATTGCACACTTACGTACAATTTGGGCTAAAATATCATGTTTAATGTTGCTAGAATACACTGATATTCTATCATACTTAGTGGTTTAAAATGGTTTATTTAACATGAATAGGTTAGTTTCCACAAATCACTATTAAATTTCATCTGAAAAAATCATATACTTTTGTCTAGCATACATACAGTAACTGTATAGCTCTCAATATTACCCATAATGCTCATAGCAAGAGTCTTTGCAGCTAATGATATGGATGTGCCAAATGCCACTGACATTCCGTAGTCAAAATTTCACAAGGAGCTGTAGAGACGTCACCCTTGATTTATACACACTAGTATCACATCACAATTAACAGCAACTTGCCATCGTTAAATACCAGGAATCCTTTAATTCTGTCTCTGTGTAGTACTTCATGATACATTATACATGGTATAGTGCATTATAACCCAGCAGCCACATAGACGCACTGTAATTGTTATTGGAATACCATTAATAACTACTGTGGTGGCAAGGAGCAGATGTTCAACTAGCATTGTTAACTATCTTGAATGATTTATCGTAGAATGTGAATCTAGAAGTGATAAACAAACATTGAAATGGCTATTCCAGCTCTTATCCACACTTCTACAGTGTAAGTACATATGAGTGTAGCTCAAGTCATCCTATTAAATACTAGCATTCATGACCACTTTTCATTCACTTTGAAGTGCTAACTGCTAGTGTTTGCTAATGTGATCTACTGTAAAACTGTCAACCAACAATAGTCTAGTTCTAGTAATTGTTTGAAATGATCAAAACTGAGTCAACGCTGAGAGCAAACAAACTACTTCATTATGATCTCTCATACCTAAGTATTATTGTCCCAACCCAAACAACATCTATTATATGAGCCACACATATTATATTGCTTTTTCTACGTACAAAATAGAAAGTTAAATGTTTTCATTATCTATTCAAATATAGCTCAAACTACCCATCATAAAAGAAAGTCCATCTGTCTGGTGCAGTGTCAGTCTAATTGCCAATTCTAGATTGTTGCCATGCACAGTTTATACTTGAAATTTAATTGTTTCCAAGAAGTTTTGTTGATCGTAAGATTCATACACACAAACTTGACTGAAGCACTATCTGAACAGTGTTATACCTATTTATGACTTTAAAACACTGCAGGCAAACTTTGAAGCAGCCAAACCTTGAATTATGACATTAATAGAGGACTAAATCAGCAATGAACCTCATGGTTAACTAGACACACTTGACTCACAGTCACAGTGATGGAGTTAATTGGTTATGTTGATTGACGGAGGAGCAATGACCAAATCCTGGAGCCAGGACCAATTCTAAATATTTGCTAACCTTCCTTATCTCCGATCAGCCATACTCGATGGGTACGAAACGGCACCGAAACGCTGATTGATTCAATATAATGAGAATAAGTAACTACCCATGCAGACAACTTACCCATTCATGTTCAATTTAATTACTACTGAACCATAATACCAAATAATGACTAATAACTACTACAGTGTTGTGAAGTCTTAAAGCAGCTACGTCTGCATGCAATGCATTATCGTTGTCCCATTACTACAAACAATGTATTGTGAGTGTGTTTGTAGCATCAATGTCACAAAGTTCTGATCTTTCAAATACAGACAAACCTCTTTCAAATTATAAAAACAAAGAAATGCCAAAGAAAATTATCATACTTTATCATATTTTTTAAAATTCAAAATTATTCAAAAAATTCAAAAATTCACAAAATTCAAAATTATCATAATTATCATATGATGTTGCAACTTGCTGTGAGTTTGAATGCAGTTTATATGGTAATACTAAGCAATTAGTAAAAACGATCTTTTTGCTGTGCTTTTACGCAGAATCTTACCTGCAGTATGCCCTACGGTAGAGGACTGCACATGTGAAAGGGAAAGTTATTTATACAATGGATTTCACTCAACACTATACTGCAGTAAATGTTAAAACACAGAAATTTCAATACAAGTGCACGTCACGATTCGAGATTACTCGAAAGCCAATTCCAAACGACAATAAAAGAAAAGGGAAACTTGAAAACACATGACAGGAACTCAACTGGACTCAAGAAAACAACAAAATGGATCCAAATTGTCTGCCATTCCAACACATTGAGCTGCCACAACAAATGAAATCCAAACTAAAACATTTAAAAGATGTAAACTTCCTTCCTGAACCTTACACAGCAGTTTGTGCAACAGCAAATTAGCAGTGCAAGTGACTTAACAAGTAGGACACACAGTATGCTGAAGAATTATCTACTATAGTTTATTAGTAATCCCTCCTACACACAAAAATTCAAAGATTTTTTATCTGCCTTGATGGCATAATTAACAAAATATTGAACAATAGCACAGCCTCTCTCAAAATACTGCAGAATTTTCTAACAAACAATCAGTCCTACTGTACCTGCAAAAATATAGAGCAACTCCTGACAAGCAGACCACAATTGGGTTTGTTTTCCATGAATACGGTTAAATGACTAGTACTATGGCAATATTATTGCTCTCATTACAGCTACACATATATACCTGCAACATCATTATTAAACTGTTCCTTAATAGAGTGAGAAATGAAACAGTCAACATAATTGATGAAATTCATACTTTTGAGAGGTTCCTCTCCCAACCGGGCTGTAATAACAAACTGAATCGTAACATTATACACTGAAAGTGTGATATATTACTGATCTATATTTCAATCCATATAGGTCTGTAAAAGAAAGAAGAGATTTTTTAACTGGAGCTTAGATTACAAGGTTGGCCTGCACCCAAATAAACACAAGTCCATCCCCTTGGGCACTGGCAAACATGCACACAAGAGACAACAATATTAAATATGATATCACCAAATATGATCCCAAATGTTGGAAGAGAATCACACTTAAAGAAGAGAGAGGTTGCTAAACCCACCCTGGAAACACTTTAATTATCACTATCATTATGTCAAACACTGACCTTTGACCTCAGGGAAATACTCACAAAACCAAAATATTTCCAGTGTGAAACAGAAATCTCTCCAGCAATATTAGGAAAATTTCACTTTTGGCTTCCCCAGGAAACCTGCATGCTACTGTCAGTGGCTATTCTGGCCAATAACAATAATTACTGAAACCTGACACTGTTTGGTATTATTACTCTAGTGTGTACAAAGTCTCAGGAACAAACAGAAGCATCTTGGATAGTAATCTTGGATGCTTGTCAAAGGGTGATATTAGAATACACCAAATTATTCATGAGATTTAAAACACAACAGAGAAACGGCAAAACAAAAGGTATCTACAGTGCTTCCACACAGAAACTTATAAATTCCAAACAAAATGCAAAGAACATTGAAAATACTGCAGCCCAATTTATGAAGTACAGCAGCATAAAGTGATCCACATGATATCAGCACCTTCATGCAAAATTATAATAAGTCAATCTCTAAAAACCCTCAGAAGTCTGAAAGTATCTGAGACTATATATGACAGTCTCAATAAACTCCTGGAATTCACATTAAAAGACTGATATATGTGTCCAATTTCAAAAGTTTAAATAGTCTATCAGACGGTTAAACCGCAACAAGTAGTAACGATAACTTGACAACTCGACAGCAACAAAAGAAAAGCATTTACTAAGAAACAAAGAAAAATTATAAGAAAAACATCACATGAGAGCAAAGTTAGAAATTTTTATGTTTCTTTCCCAGGGTTGTGAACCAGGACAGATGAAAATTTATTGAAGATTACAGAGTTTATGGCTTACAAGTACTTTGTTTTATTTCCCACAGTTTAGTCTGGAAAGTAGAGATACAACAGCAGGGTGCCAGTTTAAGTGGTAGACACTGCATCATTAAAGGAGCTTAAAGTATGTTATGATGTCTATGCTGAATGGCAACCTCATATATGTTCTTTAAAACAAAATTCACATTTAACCCATTACCTTCAGGACATCACACAACAGGTACAGAACTATCACAAATTGATGTGATGACTATGGTCTGTACTGTAGAACCACTGAAAAGTATAAATAAAGTTTTCAATTCTGTGATTAGGTTTTAAACAATTAATGAAGATCAGAATTTGAAGATATGGAAGCAACATGAGTAACCAGAAAAAGGAAACGTTTAGTGGTTCCGATGCCCAAACATGTTCATAGTGTGGTAAGCCATACATGTTAGCATCCATGAACTTGTGCACACCAAAATGAAGAGGGATTTTGTATTGACTACTGCGGCAACATATAAAGGAAGGTACTAGGAATCAGTTATCATGTTGACAAAGTATATTTAGTGACATAGTATTAAAAGAGAAACATGCATGAATATTAATGAGGTCAAATTTTATGATCTCATAAGCATGTAACTGTATCTACATACTGTACTTTACATTGTATGATCCAAGTTCATATGTATAAAGCTAATCGGACATATAAGTACTATTTCCGAGATTTCTGATAGAGAATTTTTTTATTCACTGATTATTAATATTCACGGTATACACACAAAACACAACACGGTTGATTGTATGAATATAGCGTGACAAAACTAATATGCCAAGGATGAAAATCATGGAACATCTTGTTCTTGTCATGTAATTGAAAGCCATTTCTTGCGATTATTAAGGACATGAAGATGGAAATTTCATGAAAATGTGCTTATTTTGTACCAACATCACCATACCAGCATGAACCAAAGTTTACATTAAGCCCTGCCCATTCATTAATATTCATGGCGGGAACCAAAAACTATCTACTCATCACAGGTCATCTACCTTCTGAGTATGACATTGATTCAACTTGTGTTTGTTGAGATGTCCTGTTTACAAGCTGTTTTTGAAGATTTCCAATCAAGCCAAATCCACTCATGAATATTAATGAGGTCAAGTTACATTTGTTATTGCAAAGAACATGTACGTCACTATGTAGTTACATCACCATATGAACTAAGTATGAACTAAATCGGATATGTACGGTTGAAGAGATATTGACATTTGCAGAAGTTTACGTTTAGCCCTTCCCACTCATTAACGTTCAAACATATAGCCCTACCAAAACAATTGGGATCAACATTAATAAGAAGTATGACATCAATCACATATTTTCTTCTTGAGATACCGTGTTTACAAGCCAGGGCATCACATCCAAACACACCCCCGATACACGCACACCCACACATACGCCAACTTGACTGCATAGTTTCCGATAGATGGCAAAGCATTGGAACCAAACACCATCAGACAACCATCAGAAGATATATACTTTACACTTAAAAGATACAGATATGGTTCTATGAACTTGTGAACCTTGACCTAATTATCAGGGAAGATTTGTTGAGCTCTGTAGTCATTAAACAAAAAGAATGGAGCATCCATGTATGAATTACTTTAAATATACTTAAAGGTATAAAATATGGTTTTATGAATTTGTGAACCTTGACCTAATTATCAGGGAAGATTTGCTGCTCTGAGCACTATCAATAGCCAGTTATTGCAGAGCCAGTTTCTTTGAGATGAAAATTCACTGCCTTACCCTTCTGGGCGGTCACATGAATCAGTGAAAGTGAAACCTGGTTTATGAACCTACTTTAACCCTGTGTTTTGTCTTAGCATCACCATCAAATCATTTTTATGTAACCTTGAGGACACCCATAAACCTCCAGGATGGGAGCTATTAATGACCTTGGCGGTACACACCTACTTCAGGGAAAATGAACTGTTGGAGAAGCTTTATACAGTAGTTGTATTGTTGCATTGGATGGAAAAATTGCATCCTTACTGACCCAGCTATGTAATAAGTGGATGCTCCTTAGTTTAGCACAGAGTTCTATGGGATTATTAGGAATTCAATGCAGAAGTTGTGGTGTACTACAAAATGCAACATTTTTAATCTTGTTCATTTGCAAATCTCATGGCTATATCATCACTCTGGTCTACTGTACCTTACAAGATTATATTAGGGTTAGATTATATTTTCTGGCAGCAGCTCTTTCTCTTAACATACCAGTTTGATATGACCAAACCTGTAGCAACTTTAAACAAAAGTTCAGTATCAACTTTGCATTTCATTGGGTGCGAACTTTGTAACGCTTCTCTGACGAGAAAGATTTGAATATGTACGTTCACTTCTTGTTCATTTTAGTTTGAATATACTTGATATTTCTCGTAGATGATTCAGCAAACCACATTTGAAAAATAAGAGAGAGATGGAGGGGTGGCTGGGAGGAGTGAGGGATTATTAATTGAAGACAACTAATTGCTATAGATATTATACAAATACTATACTATACTACAAATACTATTCAAATAATATACAATATATTATACACTAATAGCTCTATAACAACTATACAAAGACACTTCTAAGGCAAGTTTTCTTGATAATTTTTCCTTCTAAGTATTTTTAAATGATGGAACCTTTCTAGTGAGATGAAAATTTTTACTAGTATGGCTAAGACCAACCATTTGAGACACTGGAAAAGGAAAATCAAAATGATGTGAGTCTATGTGAAGATCATGAGAATGGTTCACACTGCTTCACACAGTACTGTACTATTCAATGAATAATACAACTGCTGTGAAAACAGCCCTGAGTGAGCGGTCCTTGCCCTTCTTACCTCCATCCTTTCTTTTACTATGCTAACGACGCTGACATGCTTCTACACATGGATGGGTGTGAATGTGAATTCATAATCACAACACTGACTGCAATACCAAATGGAATTCAAACAGTGCTTGTAAATAGAGGGCGACATTTCAATGAAGATTTGACAAAGAGGTGCCATGTAGCATGCATTCTACAAAAGGCAAAGTACTTCAAAAATGTACTAAATATCAACTCAATGTATTTGAAAGAAAAGCATTCACAGACAAATTGAGATTATCACCCCTCAGGATCTGCTACTCAGTGCACCCAATGACAACCTGGGTGCAGAAATGGTTAACAGCATCTGGTGTACTATAGGGGCATTTCCTGGTTTGGATATTTATTATTGAGAAACTTACCTGTCTCTAATAATAATTGTAATCTGTCAACTCTGCTTAGAGCATTAAAATTGTGACCTTTGACCTCCTGCTGACATGTATCATTCTGTTCTGTTACAGAAAATGTTGTCCAAAAGGCAGTGATTCCTTCCAATATAAATGAACCTTGTAGGAAACCTGTGTTTGCTATTTAGACTAGAGGTCCAAGGACATCCCACAACACACCTCTAAATCAGTCCTACAGTAAATGAATGTTGTGTGGAGACAGGTAAGTGAGGTAGCACAGTACAAATGTGCAAACCTACTATCAGGTACATGTCCCTCCTTCCACTTCTCTTGAATATGTATGGATGGAAATTTACCATTGATCTACCTCCATTGTGTATGTATTTCTCTATCTTTATATATTTATGGTAATTAATGAATAACACTGATTGCTACACAGCCACTGTTGGAAACAGTTGTTTTTAATCTTAGGACATTTGGAGTACTACATATCCTCTAAGATCCACACAGAGAGGTTTACAGAAATTTAAGTCACAGGTATTATCAATGATCTGATAGACTGAAGAGGGGAAAGAGAAGGTGGTGAGAAGTAGTTGTGAGAAAGAGGAGAAGGGACGGGGAGAAAGTATAAATGATTAGATTTCAACTTACTGAGTTATTCGTCTCGTTAGCAATGTTTGCTCCTCCAACAGTTAATGGAAGACTGTCCATGAGTATCTGTAGATAGGAACCTGGTTCTGGACTCAAATCTCGGGCTCCTGAATCCAGACTCTCCTTAGCCAATGATGATGAAGCCCCTAATTACAAACCAAAACAACAACAATTAAACAGTCATGTCAATATTTACACAATAACCTACCAACTGTGATGATCTTACACATCGAACATATTTTTCCAGAAAGTTAAGAAACTCTGGTAAACACAGGTCTATCTTAATACAGGTAAATGCTGCATCAGCTGGGCTGTGATGTTTTTGAACTCAATCAGTTACTGCGATCACACAGTGATTACACTTTACTAACAGGGCATAGGCTGTTGGGAAATCCTCCTGTACCTAGAAGCTGGATTGAAAATTCCTGAATGAAAGATTTCATAAACAGAGGAGAAGAAGAAGAATTTTACCAGAGGCAGGTCCCTTTCATTAATCACATCTTCCCTTAAGGTGTCAGTTTTATAGCTTACTCCAACAGCTGCTCTGTAGAAGTTTAAGCTTCAAATATTGTACAACTTCAGTTGCTGACCATTTGGAAAAAAAACAAGTGGAAAAAGATTTATCAAGCTAATGAACAGATCTCTTGGTCAGTGATGCTCAGTCATTGCAATAAACATTGTTCAACAATACCACTAGGGTGACGAAATGATCCTAACTTTCACATAATAGATGCATTTCAACCCGAAAAGAATATTGTTATCCAGCTTGGAAGATTTGGCAAAGTTTTCATGTAATCAACATCTGTCATTTAGGACATCTTAATTTAATTAAATATTTGATTCATGACTTTATGAAAATATATTTGCATTTATAAGAGATTTCATTAGAATGCCTTGTCTGGAGGTATATAGTGAAGTATTGTGATTGCTGCATCAAAGTTTAGTCTGGACTAAAGAGATGTCAAATCATGTCCAGAGGCAGGAAGAGATGAGGACATAAACCCCTCCCAATGCAAGGTATTAATTGATCTTTCCCCCGCACGTACCACTCACCCCCCCCACGCCTCCACCCCCCTCCACAGCACAGTACAGCACAGAAATCTCGGTCAAATTTGTTATGTATTCACATCCTTTCATGCGAGCCTACATGATCAGTGTTTAAAATCATGATAAATAATCCTTCACATTTCTACATATTTTATTATTCTCACTGATAACAGAATGAAACCATCTCTTGTTCTTACTGTTCTACACATTACCTAAACTATTCTCACTACCGGTAGTGAGAGATCCTAACTTTCCGGTGCTCCGGGTTAAACTAGATGAGCTGCTCTCCCTCGTGATTGACCCTCTTCCTCCTCCTCCTCCTCCTCCTCCTGTGGTATTTCGTTTCTGCTCCAGTAGATCTCTCAGACTGACTGTCTTTTCTTCGTAAAAGTGTTGATTGCTGAGGGAGTTCAAATTTGCAGGGTTACTGCTCATATGGTAATGAATAAAATCCTCGTAAGAAATGTGGCCATGGCTGTTGGCTTGCCCTTGATCCATTCTTTTAGGACCATCACATTGAGTGTTCATTCAGAGTTGTGGCCATTTCACAGTAATGCCATACATGATGTGCCTGTAAAGAAGAAAAGAGACCACAACACTGTTTTACAAGCATTAAGATACATTTAAATAAATCTTAACGTTCAATTATTTCCCTTTGGAAACTATATTGTCAACTTTCTTCTTTTTTTTTTTACTTTCAGAAGCAACTTTGCCATCTCAACTACCGTCCGAGTTAACTTGAAAAATCTCCAGACTTTAAATTTACAAAGTTATAAAAAAAGTTAAAAAACATGCACAGTATTCTGTATGATGAGCGTGTTTTTGTCCCTTCTGTTACTGTTACTTGTCATTTAGCCTTTGAAGATCCTGCTAGGATCGAAACGTTCAGGCCAACTTTTTACATAGTAATAATAATAATAGGACTAATATAGCCAATGATGTAGTCATATATATTTGCTGATTACATTCATTTGGTGAGATATTAAAGAGGGTGTGATATGTGTCTTACTTTAAACTACTGATTTCAATGTAATACTCTGTAGGCTAAATAATACTGTTGTGACAATTAAAGACAAACTGACTTTTTCATAAGTGTCAACATGCTCTTCAAGAAAGAACATCTATTCTAAAAAAAAAATACTACAGTAAAGATATAATGAAAACTCAGTATCAGGAAATTTCTCCTGGAAAATGGGGCAAGAGTTTGCTGGTTGCCCGGGACAACTAGACTTTTATCTAATGTCACACCCCCCATGGTGCATTGTCCTGGAAGAATATTTAACTGTAGCTGCTCTATACATGATACGACTTACTCAGTTACATCTAAACATAGTTTCTGATTGGTCCACTAATACCCACATGAATATAAAGTGATTTGTCCCACACAATAAGCAAACAGATTATAAAGTTGGCAGCTTAGACAACTTTCCAGCAATTACTTTTATAATTCCTGATGAAAATCTGCTCTGGGATACAAACTTGGACTTCCCTACTTGTCTTCAAGTTTCCGACATTCTTCTGCTTACTTCTTTTCCTCCTTTCAACAGGCCCGACCAGATCCCTGGGGAGGGTCATAGTATTTAAGGAACCCCCAGGGGTGTACGTCACATTATAATCCCAAAAGTTATTGATATTGGAAAAGAATTTTATTGCCCTGGCTGTGAATGTGTGTTTACCTAAAGTGGATTAATTTTGCACCCACACACTGCGTAATCGACATGCTCTTACTGACAAAGCTATTACTAGCTCTGCACTATTCTTATGTAGGTTTAATGCCTCCAGTTCAATACATGTATATAGCATATCTACATTTTCACAGTATAGCACTATACACAAACTGTACAGTGGTCTATATGCATGAAGAATTCTACAAGTTGTTTCTCTGTATACAGTGTATTTAAGCTTAACTGTCAGCATCACACACAAAACAACATTTGGCTGATTCATTTGAAAGCTAAAATCAAAAACAATATTGCAGACTTTACATGTTACTCAGATACGTAAATCAACCTTATCAGTTATCACAACAAACAAATTACAACTTTCAATTTTCTCATAAAGTCAAAACTGGATGGATCAGAAAAAAATGTTCACAGCACCAAAAAATTCAGATATGTAGTATGTAACAGTAACATAGCTAGATATAAGTTAGAAATAAGCAACAAACTGTTCCACTGAATTAAAAAGTTCTCAAATATGCACCAAACTACCATAGTTTACCAACACCCCCCCCCCCCCCCCCCCCCCCCCCCCCAACTCCCCAAATTAAACAATATTGGGCCGGGGCCCATTTTGTAACAATCCCCTCTGGGGGGGGCGAACC
>JAAAKB020225813.1:0-11444 GCA_010014835.2 Apostichopus leukothele | reverse complement strand
ATATATATATATATATATATATATGTATATATGTATATATATGTATATAAATATATATATATATGTATGTATATATGTATATATATGTATATAAATATATATATATATGTATATATATACTGTAGGCACAGTGTTCTATAACAGAGAATGCACACACCTTTTCATGGTATACATTTGCAGTTTGGTCAGTAGCACTTTCTGCCAGATTTACTTATATTTTGGTTAAACCATGGTCATAGTGTGGAGTGTTGATCACTGAACAATTGTCAAAAACACCTCCCTGGTATGTGAACATTTACTGTGACGGATAGGTCTGTTTCTTCCCTAGGCACATGATTTTGGAATTGGAGAAGTACCTGGTGGAGAAGGCCATGGTAAGATAATAAACTTTCATTCATTCTTTTTCTTCTTCATAACTGTATAACCGAGTAAGACATTTCTGCTCCTGGGACCATCATTTTCACTCTTCCATTAAATAGAAGTGAGTCAGCACAAGGCTCTGACTGCATTTTTGAAATACTCTTGTGGAAGCGAAGACACTCTGTTCAAAATCACCTTGGGAGAGCCGATACAACTACTGCAATCAATGCTGTTCTTATCAGATCTAAAGCGAAATCGGAATAAAATATCAACATTTCATAAAGCAAAATGAAGGAAACCTACTGACTCAAACCATGATTTGTTACAGTGCTGTCTGGTAATACAGAATAGGGTTATTCATTTCTGCTGTTGCTATGACAACCTTCAGGCAGGTGATTTATGTATCTGTCTGTTTATTTTATGATAGCTTTAGGCCATTTTTTGTGCACTACACAATAGGTGTTCCTAGCAATGTTTGACCAGGGAGTTCCATAACAACTCCCTGGTTTGACAGTTCAAATTTACAGACATTGGATATGCAGTACAAATAGCAAAAGGTTATATTTCTATAAAAAAAAAACTTTGAAATCTTAATCTCAATCTTAATCTTTTTCACTGCATGGTTCTCTTGATAGGTGGTACCACATTCTGTGCAATAGCATCGCTGTCTCTGATTGGTCAACTCGAGACGACATTTACAGAAAAAGAGAAAGAAGGAATCATCAGGTGGTGTGTTAGTAGACAACAATCTGGGTTTAATGGTAGACCAAACAAACCAGTAGACACATGCTACTCTTTCTGGTTGGGAGCTACGTTAAAGGTAATTCATTGAAGCAAACCAGTAGACACATGTAACTATTTGCGGCTATTAGCAATGTGAAGGTAATTCATGAAAGAAAATCCAGTAGGCACATGTTACTCTCTCTGGTTATGGACAATGGGAAAGGTAATTCATGAAAGCAAATCCAGTAGACACATCTTACTCTCTCTGGTTAAGAGCAATGGGAAAGGTAATTTATAAAAGCAAACCAGTAGACACATCTTACTCTTTCTGGTTGGGAGCTACGTTAAAGGTAATTCATTGAAGCACACCAGTAGACACATGTTACTCTTTCTGGTCAAGAGCAATGGAAAGGTAATTCATAAAAGCAAACTAGTAGACACATGTTAATCTTTCTGGTAAAGAGCAAGGTGGAAGGTAATTCATTAAAGCACACCAGTAGACACATGTTACTCTCTGGTCAAGAGCAATGGAAAGGTAACTCATAAAAGCAAACCAGTAGACACATGTTACTCTTTCTGGTTGGGAGCTACGTTAAAGGTAATTCATTGAAGCACACCAGTAGACACATGTTACTCTCTGGTCAAGAGCAATGGAAAGGTAATTCATAAAAGCAAACTAGTAGACACATGTTAATCTTTCTGGTTGGGAGCTACGTTAAAGGTAATTCATTGAAGCAAACCAGTAGACACATGTTACTCTTTCTGGTCAAGATTATGGGAAAGGTAACTCATAAAAGCAAACCAGTAGGCAGATGTTACTCTTTCTGGTTCAGAGCAATGTTAAAGGTAATTCATTGAAATAAACCAGTAGACACCTGCTACATTGCACATAGGAAGGTTCTCTAGTAATCTAAAGATGGATTACTGTCTTACTTTCAGTGTTATATGATAGATCTGCATTGTAATTGTCAAAGGTAATGTAATAATGTTAATGTGGTTTTTCTGTGTATTTTTCTCAGCTTTTAGGTGCCTATGACCTGATTGACTTTCAGTGGAACAGAACGTTTATTTTATCAACTCAAGACAGTAGAATAGGAGGCTTTGCCAAGTGGCCAGATTATCACCCAGGTATGGAAAAACAACTGTTTGTTCAATTATAGGTGGTTTTAATGTGTAGCATATATATTCAATAGCATCACTAAATTAGTCGCTGCATGTTGGCTGTAGTAAGATATGGACTGTGAGATGGCATATTGGCTTAAACATTGTTCTACTAAAATACTGATGGCAAAAGTTTGACTTGTCAATTCAGGATAGATACATCATCAAATATTGACTAGTATAAATATTTATTGGATGAAACTGCCTGAGATTTGTGAATTTTATTGCTAAATTAGAAATTAGGGCTGGGTTAAAGGTCATCAGTATTGACCTCAAATATGCTAGATAGTCCAATAATGGTCACTAAAGCTCAGATTTCAACACGCACTTTGTTGTCACGTTCCACTTGTGTTTGTCATATTGAGACCGTTAAATGTGTGATTGAACCCTTCCTCTATGTTTGGCAATATTATGGAGCATCAGAGCCTCTAGGAAAGAACTTTTGACAAAAACTTCTAGCTGATTGTAAGCATGCTAAACTTTGGGACCAAAAGTGATGACTATTGTTAAAACTGCATCCTGTAGTGTGTTTATTAGCTAGAAAGTATTTACTGATCTCTGAGCCATCTATTCAGCGGGACGACATCAATCATTGTCAGTGCAACAAACAGTATCCCTTGTTTGCGTCTGTTCAATAACACACAGTTTAACCATTGTGGTATACTGAACCTCAGGCATTGTTACCTTAAGATGGATGATCGGACAAATTTTTGCAATAAACGGAACAAGACAAAAGTCTAATATTAGAAGGGTCAAAACTAACGGAGACTTGCTACGGAGATATTTTACTGTTATTCACAGAAAGATTACCAGTATGGAATACATTTCAAATATTTACCCACAGTTCTGTGTGACTTTTAATAGTCATTGTTAAAAACTGTGTGAACAAGTCATCCTGTTTCAATCCAACTGTCACCTAGTCCACTGTTACCATTCTATCGTTCCTTGATACCCACGTACAAAAGCATATTAAAACCATTGCATTCTATTCTTTCTACTGACAGAAATAGTTGACGAAAGAATACTAGCTCTGGTGATTTGAAAAGTAGCATCCTTGTTGCACAAAAACACACTGCCAGTAGCACTAGTTTCCCTTTAATATAGCAGAGTCAGTTTACCTACTTGCTATAAACTTGTTGCTTCACAGCCTGATGCGTATCTTGAATTAGAAAAATCCCACACAAAACACACCATCGTCATGGTAACATGGTCAAAGTCTCAGGAGAATGGGGTTGAACTTATTAGTTCGGTGATGTTGTGTTATGTACAGGCCTCATCTTTTCATTGTTTGTTTGGCGCTATATAAAAATTATGTATTATTATTATTATTATCTTTTTGGTGATGTATCCCTAACAATTCATTGGTCTCAGTAATAATAGAAGTAATAACTTCTGGGTTTGCTTTATCTTTTTACTTAAGATGCTCTTCACGCTTATCTTGGTCTATGCGGTCTTTCACTGATGGGAGAGGAAGGCATACTACCGATACATCCAGCCCTTAACATAAGTCAGAGAGTAGCTGATCATCTTGAAAACATACACACACAGTGGACGGAGGGTAAAACATGATATCCAGACAAGATTAGATTAGTGTTATAAAACTGTTTTGTACGGAGTCATTATTTTGTACTTTTGTGTCTTGTAAGACTGAACGGAGATACAAGTGTGTGATATTTGAAAGAGATATAACAAGTAAAGTTTTGTGTACCACTGGTAATAATGATATTCTCTTAGATAAGGTTGTATTGAGTAATTTCTCCCTTTTGTGTTTTTTTGAGAATAGTAAAGAGCAAAGACACAGATGCGGGCAGAATAGTCAATGATTGGTTGTAAAGATTCTCTAGCCGAAGAATTGTCAAAGATTTGTGTCAGTGTGTCCTTAAACTTGACCAGTAGTATCATTAAAAGAATTTGATAGAACTCACTATTAAAAGCATAAAAAGCATTTTAAAAAAAGCATTAAAAGCATGGGTTTATCTCACTAATGTTGTCAATAACTTACAAAACTGTCAAATTGAATAAAGGAATGAAGGAAGCAAATGTTGTAGATAATAAGAGGCCTCTTTTCTTTGTTAAGATTATTAGTGTGCTTCAGATGTTAGGGTATAAGTTAGGCTTCGTAAAAAGTAGCAACGCTTTAACTTGAAGAAAAGTCAAAGTTGTGGTTTAGCAGTACTTTTTACACATTTAAGGCTGTATTGACAGTCTGCATGCAATAAACCTCATAAGAATATCAAGCTGATTAACTTGTTTTGCTTTTAGGGAGGTATGTGAGAGTAGTGTGCTATGGATAATGTCCAAGAGCAACTTAAAATTAGCTTGGCATTACACCCCCCCCCCCCCCCTCCTCCTTTATCATTCATCCTGCAGATGTCACATATGCCTTTCTTAATACCATCCTGCCTTTAATATTAGGGAATTTAATATTATTATTTGCCAAGTTTTGAATGTCTATCTTTTTCATATATATTTTGATGTAAACTAAGTGTATCGTACCATCTTTTTGTTGTCTCTCTCTCTTTCAGTATATTATCAAAGTAAAGTTACTGCTATATTTTTTGCTAATTAGCAATTACTATTTGAATCTCTCAATCTTATTTGAAAGAAAAATTCAAATTAAGATACAAAATTTTAGTATCATATATTTGAAAAAAAAAAGCATTATAGAAGGATACCCATAAGCAATAAAGATCTCTGAAGGATCTAGGAGAATTCGTTTATTATCAAAGAAGAAAGGACAACATAATAATAGGTATATGTGGGCATTATTAAGATCTTGCGGGCAACACAGACGTTTTGTACCCAATCCATGGACTCCAAAACTTTGCAGATTTACCTCTCGAGCGAAATGTGAATCGTACATCATACGGTGAGAAAATTCTACTGACCTTGTGGGCCACAGAACTTTTCCAGATGGGCCGCATGCTGCCTACACTTTGCCCACCTGTGATCACTGTGATAGAGATACTCAAACAGCTAAGAAAAGTTTGGCTGTGTTTGAGGAATATATTTTCAGGTTTCAATCATATAATGTGTGCTGAAGACTTAAACAAGTCTAAAAACACCTCGTACCAATGTCACTTGAAATTTAATTGTTTCTCTTAATTGATTTATAATTTTCTTTATTTTCTTTGTTTGTTGCTAAAGTGAAAAGTTTTCAAAATGATGTAACACTGACTTTAATTCCAGTAACCACAATATGGCTGATTGAAGAATGAAAGCAAACACGAGACTTCAACCACTTGAGACACTATGACATCACACAATGACAAAGTGGCTGTCCCTAACATGACCATTACAGCAGGATATATCCCAAATTGTACATGGTTTTTCTTTGCAGTTTGATAGTTTTTATCATCATATTCATCTGTATCATATTAGATAAAAGATGATTGTTTGATTTCATTTGATTTCCTTTGCTTTTCCTGTAACCTCAGTGAACTTATAAAATTACTATTTGATCTATGATATCCACCAAAGCCAGATCTAGTTGTTGACTTTTTTTTTTAAATTTAGAATTAGACCAAGTCAGAAGGTAAAGATGAAACATAGTTTGATCCAGTCAATTTTCATAGTTCACTTCCTGTGGTGGTTTGAGCATCACGTTATGAATGGAAATTTCAATCCAAAAGAATATCGCCAAATTTTGTTTTTGTTTTGCTTTATATTTATATAAGAGTGACTGATTTGACAGGGTAACATTTTTTTCTGAAATAAAAATGTTTTTTTTTTGTTATAAGTATTTAAGATGTTTAGATGTAGTTTTAATTTGGCATTATTATTTTGCATATTATGTCCTTGTTAGTTTTACTCAATTTTGTAGTATTTGAATCAAAGGATATGATTTGATCAAAGGAGTTTACATAAAAGGTGTGCATTATTTTCCACAACACTTTATGACAACCAATCAGAAATTAATGATTCAAGAATGTTCATGATGCTAGAAGAACTTTGTTTGGTTTGTAATGCAGAAAACTCAAAAAACATGGATTGTCATGAATAAAAACATTTATGATCGGAAACTACCTTGCCTGTAGTTACTATTTAAGAATAGCGACTCCGGTTCCTTAATTTCTGAAATGACTACCCTGCAGGGGCATTCAGTTGTAGCTTAGATACTAAAACATTAACCATGGGCATTTAAGAGGAGTATGGAAAAGATGAAAAACTTACTCTCTCTCGAAGTTGTAACAAAAAAAACAGTCAGAGGCATTTGTATTGTTCAACTGTCTACGACTTTTTCAAAAATCTCGAGAAGGAAATATGTGATTGATGTCATACTCGGTGTATATGTTGGTCAGGATCAGTAGCTGATCCTTATTGTTTGTGGTGGGACTGTCGTGCATATTAATGAGTGGGCAGGGCTTAACGTAAGATGTCAAAGTCTCTTCAACGGTGTGTCCGGTTTAGTTCATACTTGGTATGGTAATGAAGTATGTACATGTTTTATTACATGTTTTACCACATTGGTATTCATGAGTGGGTTGGGCTTAATGGGAAATCATCAAAAACTTTTGTCAACATGGTATCTCAACAACCACAAGGGAAGTCAAATGTTATACTTGGTAGGTAGATGCCTCTTGATGTGCATGTGTGCTCTATTGGTTTTGGTTCCCATCTTTTGAATTTTATTGAGTGGGTTGGGCTTTACCATTAAATTATTCAAATGTCAATATCTCTTCAATGTCTGAGTTAGTTCATTCTTGGTATGGTGATGTAACTACATAGTATGTACATGTTCTTTGCATCAACAATTATACCTTCATTTTTTGGGCCTTCTGGCCCAAAAAGATTCTTGGCACATTTTATTTGGCCGGGTGGGCCTAAATTGATTTCCACCTC
Organism: Apostichopus leukothele; assembly: GCA_010014835.2. Taxonomy (NCBI): domain Eukaryota; kingdom Metazoa; phylum Echinodermata; class Holothuroidea; order Aspidochirotida; family Stichopodidae; genus Apostichopus; species Apostichopus leukothele. Next base: position 4,358 of record JAAAKB020225813.1, on the reverse strand, counting down.
AAATGCATTTTGGGATGCATTCTTTGTGCCCAAATTTGTGGGGCCCAATAATTTTGGGACCATTTGGACACACATTTTTGGGGTTCATTTTTTGGGGGCAAATATAGTTTTGCAAAGTTTGTTTGCGCCAAATATTTTTGAGACCATTTAGGCGCACAATGTTATTATACTATGTCCCCAAATAGACTTTGTCAACATGATAACTGATTCCTGGTACCTTCCTTTATATATTGTCATATAGTCAATGGATAATCCTCTTCATTTTGGTGTGCACAAGTTCATGAATATTACCATGTATGGCTTACCAACACTACAAACATGTTTAGCCATCCGAACCACTAACCTTTTTCATCTACTGGTCTATATTGCTGCACCAAATGTTACCTTCATCTGGTTTCATTGTCCATCAGAATATTATTAATATTGACAAACTTAGTCTTATGTCAATTATGCTTAACTTTTGTCAGGCTAAATTATACATTCACTTAATCAATTCATAAATATTATTATATTATTAAAGGGCAAAAAATCAAGAGGATGACGTGCATGTTTACTTATATATTTTTGTCCTCACAGTTTGGTTAATTATGATAAAAATTATTGCAAAGTAAGAAATTTTAAAATGTTTCAAAGCCTGAAAAAGCTGTGGAACCAGTCTACACTGAGCTCCATTGCTTGGTTTGTTTCCAGGCCTGGGTGCTGTGAATCAATTCTGATGGAGAAGAATGCCATATTTTTAATAGTTGCTTCAAAACGTGTTCAATTCCGTTTGTGAAAGCAATCAAAAGTATAATTCAAGCTTCCTCTCGGCTTATCGGACACTTTTTAACTTTTCTTTCCATCAAATCAGGAGCCGTTCTTTCAGCAAGTTCAGGAGTAACACTATAACAAATGATAGCTTTACATTAAATGCATATTCTTGTACATAACATACTGTACCTCTCTGGTTTATGGACTGAGAGTAGATGTTTACATCCGTAGTGCAGCTCACATATGGTTTTATATTTTTGTCATATTATAATTTGTATCCTATCCCTATCTTTCTCTTTTTTTTTCCCTTCTTTGTTTGGCTAATAGATAAGGGTTTGCAATAGGGTGCGGAGGGGGTCTTCTCAACTTACAAATTACGTTGAAAGAAAAAATGGTAGGTTATAGTGCTCACCAAATGAGTTGAAAATAAAATGAAATTGTAAAAAAAATTATTCACAGTCTTCCTTTTCTGTGGTGTCTGTTTCTTTTTATTCTATGTTTTGAAGTTTTCTTTTTTATTGAAAGTGCTTAGAGAAGAAATGACTTTTGGTGGACAGTCTTAGTAATACTGTCATGATAAATTAATTCATTTATGAAGTAAATTGAATCTGTATGCTATTCTACAGCTCCAAGTATTATTCTCCACAACATTGCATTGATCGCATTACCACACTCCCTTCACTTTTTCCCACCGCAGGAGTGTTAATTACTGATACTGAGCATTTAAAGAAAGTCCAAACTTTTCATAAATATTTCTTTTTTCTTCATTACTTGAAATAAAACTTGTCGAATAAAGTTAATGATCTGCATTATTTAGTATCCAATCCTGTTGAAAATTGACTAAAAAAAATAGAAAAATCAGATTTCCCTCATATGGCATAGTCAATGGTGGACAGAACAAGTACAAAACATTACCCTGTGACCAGTGGTATGCTTAATCTATTATTTATAAGTTCACTTCAATAACTTTGATCAAGTGATCATTGTTCGTTTCTTAGTAAAAGCTGTTCAACTCTTGGCAATCACCATTTTTCGACTAAAACCCGTAGCTGCTGGCAGTAGAGGTGAAAGCAAGGAAGTAACTGCCCAATTCTAGGCAATAAATGTCTTCCTCAAACCCTTCAAGCTAGAAAACTACCAGATTACATCATGGTAGTATTTATAGGACATTAAGAATAACAATAATTCAAAAGTGGTACATTTTCAGTTTCAAGTCAACAGGTTGAAAGGAACATTTACATTCTCTCTTTGGCTCGGCAAGGAAACATCCCCATTGATCCGTCAATCCCTTTATATCTTGAACAAAAATTCCCCATCAGTATCATAAAACTCTTTCCCCTTTTGAACTATTTTAGGAGGCATCACTCCATCTTCGGAGACCTTCACAAAGTCTGATGCATTCAAAGATTCAAAAGCCTCTGCCTCTTCTAATTCATCCTCTAAGCTGACACCTTCCATCTCCTCCCAGTCATCGTCAGCTTCATGTGAATCCTGCTCATCTGTCCTTGAGATTTTCTGGTTTAGTTGCACCTTCTTTGTGATATTGTTACTAGCTTCTTGGTACTTGCCATTGAAGACAATGCTGTTTCCAGTAGGGGAGGGATAGTTGTCGAAACCTTTCTGACTACTACCAGATGATTCAAAGTTTTGTTTATGAGTATCTATGACAACTGGCGTTTCAGCAGGAGGTTTAACTTTCTTTTCTCTCCCGGTATTTTTCAAAACTAGCGTATCATGAAGTTTCCTTTTTTCATGAGTTGGATTATATTTACTTTTCAGCACTTTCTTGATGGTAGTCTCTGAAACCTCAAAACTGGCAGCTAACTGTGATAGTGACCACTCTTGTGGATGTTCTTGTCTCAAGTATCTAATTTTGTCTATGTTGTCCCATGTCAGGGAACGCTTCTCTTTCTCCGAGCCCAGGTACTTTGCACGTTTTGCGTAGTTCATAGCAGAACTGCGCTTTGTAATATCCCTGAAAAAGACGAAAGTAAGTTTTAGCCATTTATGTGCGAATATTGATACTTTGGTTAATTTAGTCATTCCCCAGGGTATAAACAGAAGCTCATTTGAGACCCTATCCATGTGAACATCATGGATGAACAACGGCCTATACCAGTGTCTTCTCTTTTTGAAGAGTAATTTCTTCATAAGAAATAGGAGCAACAATATGCAATGTTACCACATAAGTTAGATAAGGGGCTACCCAGTTATATTATGAATTTTACAAGGCTTGGTAAGAATGTTGCAAAGTTGCAACCTAAATCAAAATGCAGCTATGAATTTTTTTAATATTTGCAATAGTAGTGTCTGACTAATCATCTCTAATTACATTAAATACCTCACAAATGTTCTTCAATGTTACATTTGTGTAGGATATGAAAATACATTTTGGAATCAACAATAAGAACAACTATTAAGTTGGAATCAGGGATGATTATGAGGTAGGTCAACGTGTAGAATGCTGTTTTTGGTACAGTTGGTCAGACACTAATAATATGATCTACCAATTTTAATTGTACCCACTCGGTCACTTTCTTTAGCGCTTCTCGTTGTTGAATACCATCATCTTCTAAATCTGTATCTAGACCTCGGCCAACATTGTGTTTCATTTTCTTCAATTCCTGCTTGAAAATTGCTTCACTTCCTGGGGTGGCATCTTGCTCTCGGAATCCTCGATTTGACTTGAGAGTGAGAGGGGAGAGGCTTGCATAATGCCTCAAATTAGAAGAACATTGAGCAATCAAACTTCCACGCAAGAGAAACATAATTTGTATCGACTGTGACGCTGAAATGATATAATGAGAAACTTGTTCAGAAATTGTTCTTTGGTTGTGGTTTGTAAGGGAATACTTGTTTCTGCACTTCTTAAAGCGTTAATTTAGTATATTCTTCAAACAGATATGTTACGTTTTGGTTATTCACTTTGCAAATGGATGAATAACACAGTACCTGCATGCATCACAGCATCTGTTTATCATTCTCGAGCAATTACTTAACCAAAGAGAGTGCAGGTGCACAATAATGGCACAGTGCAAAACACAGGTTCAAGAATGATCTACAGGTGTTTAAATTACATTTTGTGGGAATATAAGTTTGATAGTGAAGATGTATATCAGGTAATCTAAATATTCCACACGACAAAATCATTTGTTCCATTTCCAATACTACACTAGCATAACTTTGTGAGACTCAAGATCACCCAAAAGGAAACCTCATGTTAATAGCAATTAGCTGTACTGATCAACAGATAAACTTGTAATATTTATCCTATTAGCATTGCAGTAGTGCTGAATGAGCGGACTGTTAGGTGAAATAGTGAGTCCTGCTCATTTGCAATTCTTCAGATGCTTTCTGGTCACTTCGCCCAACAACCATTGTTAATCTAGTTCTACATAGTGTTAATCTAATGTTATACAAACAAAGGGTAATCGGTCTCCATAAAAACCTAACCCCTAAAACACTGATCCATCCTATCGACTGTAACCATGACTTCAAGTTTCCTTAATATTCGGTTTGGATCCCGTAACGTTAACAATTCCCGAACGTTTCCTTATTAAATTGACCAAACCCATAGAAGTATCCCCGTCCGTTATATTGAAGTATAA
>JAAAKB020225702.1:0-11447 GCA_010014835.2 Apostichopus leukothele | reverse complement strand
GAAACTGTATGCGGTCATCATGGCTCATATGCATGTTTCGAAGTAACAGATATCTGAGTGAAACCAATTTTGCTTAATTTTTTTTATTAAGCTTTATAAAACTATATTTTAAGCTTTGTTGCTCAAATAAAAAAAAAAAACATTCGGACTAAAAATGTCTGTGATAAAGTGACTATGACCATTAAAGAATGCATTATATCACACTGTTGTGTGCAGGGTTTAGGGTCTTCAGGAACACCTAGATATACAGGAGAACACAAACACTGGTTATGACAAATGTTTTAAAGGCGGCGACTTGTCTCTATACATACAATGATTTACATCTCATAATCCAACAGTGCTTGTTGATTTGCCAAATTTAGCGCTACTGTAGTAGTAGTAGTAGTAGTAGTAGTAATAGAACCCAATGGTTGGTGTGGGATGTTGGATATCCACTCTACATATCAATCTACCTAAGTACCACTATCATCACTACACAAACATTCCCACATTCACGCATACATACATGGATACACGCATACATAATCAGACACAAACATAACCCAATAGATACATAAATAAATACATACATACATACACACATACATATATACCACAAATTGTGTTGTTTTTGTTTCTAAAATCTTTCCTTTCGTAATGACTCTTACGTGCAGCTTTGCTCTGTGTCTTTGCGAGGCTCATCAGTTCCTGAGCTCTCTGTTGTTTCCATCTGGTCAGGTGATCCAGGACGGAGAAGACCGTCTGAGCGCTGAGATGACTCTCCTCTCTGGCTTTACCATCGTCGTGTCTCAAGACAGCCAGTATCTCATCTTGAATCTAAAGTCAGATTATGAGATAAATGCAAGACGGTGCTTAGCGGTGTCAGACAAACTTGAATACTTGATTGGGATCCGCCCCCTCTCTTTGTGAAAACATGTAAATCATTTCTGTCAAGTTTGTGGAACAAGTATTTATGGCTACGTACCTCTGTCAGCAACAAAAACAATCAACAATACTCACTGAAATCAGTAATTTAACCACAGATTGTTAAAAAAAACAATTGAAAAAGCTTCAAACATTTACAACTCCATCCACGATAGAGAAGACGTAGTGACGCCATTGGGCCGACAAGTTCTTTAATGCAAACAAAACTTGTATGTGGAGGAGGGCATGGTAACTTACTTCCAATAGCTGGCATTGGCTTCACAGGCAGAATTTATTTTTAGCAGGGGTAAGGAAAGTCATCAAAAATGCTGCAAAAAATATGTCATATTGCTCTTTAGAGATAAAGATGAGTATAAAGTTTATAAGTTTCCTATAAATTACCTCTGCTTTTTGCTCTTGGTTGCTATCGATGAGAACGTGTTGCAAAATGTACGGCAACAGGAAGAGGGCGGTGTTTATGTCATGCTTGATGATGACACAACATGCTTTGAAGACTGTGGACGATTTCTCTTCTTTCACCTGTCAGTGACGAGACATGAAAAATTAGAATGATTTATAGCAAACATCAGGAAAGTAAGAAAGGTGCCAAAGGTATTTGGGGGTACACTGGAAGATCAATACCATTAAAGATGGCTACAATTGAAAAATAAAAAAAAAATGCCTACATCAGGGGTAAACACAAGTTATGTGTAAAAGCAACAGACAACCTGAAATAAACTTGGGGAATTATCATTTCCAGTCAAATGAAATCAATCCCAGTAAATCCTGCTTCACAAGTCGCCGGATCTGTTGAGTTGAGACCACCGATCTTCTCAGGACCAGGATATACTGACACTATGGACATGGGGTGTATGATAGGACGAGACAGAAGTCGTTTCCACTCACCATCATATTTACAAGGTGACCAGTCCAGAAACAGACCCAGTCCTTGTACGTGCTTCCCTTGGCACTACGGTAGATCGGTTTGGGGACATCGCTGGTGACCGAGGAGTTAGATGGGACGTACTTGGTATGCAACAGAGGTGTTAGGATCTCTTGAATATGTTGGGGAAACTTTTGCCAAAGCTGTTGTCCGCTACTGTAAAAGAAGATTGGTACACCTAATTTTTATTCATTTAAAGAGAAAATTTTAATGTTTTTATTGCATCACAAATGAAAAAAGGAACCGTTTCGGGTCAGATAAGACGAGAGATACAGTATGTTTCTCTTTAATTATAATCATGAATTATAAAGAACATGAATAAATAAAAATTATGAATAACAATTAAAACAGCATATACCTGTGAAGTGACAGGATGGTGAGGAAACTATAGAGTAGCAGCTTTATGAATACTTAGTCTGATTAAAAGTACATTTAACACGATTTTGAGTGGACCCAATGTTGAAATTCCCAGAAAGAATAGATGATAAATTGAAATTCTTCTCAAATTTCTAGTTTGTATAGATACAAAAAAAAGTTTTCTTCAAATCGTGCCAGACTAAACCACAGCTGCTGTTCTGCGCAAGATTCGATAGAATATTTAATGGATCAGAACAATTAGACTAAATCTTAGTTTCGTGGCATTTAAGAAAGGGTACTATTGATGTCAAGACAAAGACTTCTCACCTGGATGTGGTTTCCTTACTGCCACATCGGTATACCTGTAGCATCTCTTGAATGGCGTAAGCCGAGCAGTCTTGAGCTCTGGTATCCGACGCTGCCAGGAATCCTCGGGCTAGTTCGATGATCAGATCGTAGGCAAAGTTCATGTCGTCGACGTTGGTCTAGATAGATAAACGAGGAAACAAATGACATGTGGAGTGAAGTCTGAAAACTGAAAATATAAAGTCATTTACGTTTGGAAAAGGTTTTGCTATACTTAAAAACTAAATTATAACAAGCTTACTTCGTACATGGCATTTGCTCTTGGTTGTATTTTCATTATACTGGTTGTGTAAGGTGAGGTGAAAATCTTAACAGTGTTTTCCAATAAAAACACATAATAAAGAATGGATTCATTCAATTATAAAATTATTAATTAAAACAGATCATATTACTTTAAATACTTTACAAAGGCTAATATGCGACAGCATATCCACTTCATGCAAACATCAATAACTCGCAGACCGAGGGGTGTTACGAAACTCACGTAGACTTTAGTCCTGTGGTGCTTCTTACTGCTGTTGCCAAGGTCTAACAGGCCAGGGTCCACAGCCCCAAGAGCTCCCAGGCACTCACCAAACAGACTTTGGGCTTCTGAATTTGAGTCACGGCAGCCACTTAACAACTGGATTATGAAAGGAGCAACGGTTACTGGCTAACATAATTTGTGACAATTTTTCAAAACAAATTTCATCGGTCAAAGTTTACACAGTGTCCAGTGAAAGAATATGTCATGCTTATAGGGTACAAGCTGTATCAATGAAAAAGTAAATGAATGCCCCCTTACAACCACCCCCCCTCCCCAATGAGAAAAAAAAGGAATCTTAGGGTGAGGGACCACAAAGTTTCATAGCCTTTTCAATCATATCATATTGTAACTAATTGTTCACATATTTGAACTTTGAATTCTTGGGGCAGCTTCCTTGTTTTTTGGTACAATTTAGAAATAAACCGCTAAGTGAAATGAGGCAATTAGTGTTTTCTAAAGAATATGTCAATTCTATAATAGTTTTAGATTGAAACATTTCAACGAAGAAGAATTCCTAATCTAATGAGTCAACAGGAGGGAAAGCTGTTGGCCCTGATCACAGAAATGGTCCCCGTTTCTCATCATATTTTCAAAGGTTAAATATTTTGAAATAAATGTTATTCGGGAACTGGTTTTAATCACTCACCACTGAAAGCAGTTCTGTAATAATAGAGTCGACGTCCTCACTGCCCATCACAAACTCATGAAGCGATGACTGGAAGTAAGGAATTTAAATAAAATGTTACAAAGTCAACCGTAAGAAAGATACATCTGTCATTCCTCAATTCATCATGGAATGCTACCAAATGGACAGAAAACTGGAGACCTGTTCCATCAGGAACCATTATTCATTAAGCTTTAGGGTTTGATGATCATTGGACATACTAAACAGAACAATTAATTTGTCACTCTGTGGTTTTGAATTATGGTCTATCAAAAAGACTTTTACTAGTTTTATTTGGATTTGCTTTGCCTATCAATTTCAGGTCTTTTGTCTACCGATTTCAGCACAAAGCTAGGTCTTACCTGATTTGTATAGAGCGGGTCTCTCAACTTAGACAGAGCATGGACCCTAATTTTTAGTTTGTGTTAGTTTCTTTAGATTACTCAGCCTATCCATTACAGTACACAGATAGGTATCTTGCCTACCGACTTCAACACACAGCCACCTCTTACCTGATTTGTATAGAGCAGGTCTCTCAATTTCGACAAAGCATGAATCCTAATTTTTTTCTTTCTTTGTGCTAGTTTCTTTAGATTACTTCGCCTATCAATTACAGTACACAGATAGGTATCTTGTCTACCAACTTCAGCATTTCCTCTTACCTGATTTGTGTAGAGCAGATCTCTCAATTTCGACAGAGCATGAACCCTTACATCTACGCTGTCGTGAGCCACGCCCTTCATAGCTTCTCTGAGTTGATTTCTGACATCTGGCTGAGTGCTGTGGTGTTCTTTGTGTCTCGCTATGACTTTATTGACTTCCTGTAACTCCACCAAGGACGGCATGAAGTACAACTCGCGGAAATGATCGCCGAACGTCTTTCTGATGTTAGTGGAAGAGACAGAAATAGGAATGACCCAAGATGGTGTGTTGTCAGACTGCATTCATAACCAGCTTACAAAAAGAAGTTCAGCGTTAAATGGACAATTTTATAAAATGGGTTTAAATAGTATAACAACAGAAGCGATATCATATTCAAGGCTTACTGCATGCTACTTATCGACCAACATACTTTTTCCTTTGGTAACTGGTAACCAGGCTAAACACCATAAACATTGTACGGAATATTGTGACGAGTTTACAAATACCTTCTGCGAGTTATGTATGCAGGGTGTCTCGTCAAAATAATAAATATTTAATTCCGATCTATACTAGCTTTTTACCAAACATTAATGGTCAATGGTGCTTTGAAAACATTAAAAGTGAGGAGAGGGACATTACTGGAGTAGGTTCTAGAGATAGTTAAGACAGATAAGAAACCAATGTTAACATATAATTTCAAGCTAATATTGAGTGGGGAAGGGATTGATGTGTGTGGGGGGGGGGGTAGGAAACCGTCCAGTACCATAGCAACGCAAGGCCCCTCAGACATGATCAAAACTTGGTAGGTCACACTGTCAGAAGGACTTTATACCTTTCTGCTCTTTACTTACTGGTTTTCAACGATGAGGAAGTGAAAGATGGCCGACACTTGAGAGGGAAGTTCTTGTAAGAGCGGTAGAAGAGTGACTATCACCTGACTCAGCATCGGTCCGAGGGCTGAGGGTTCCACGCTGATTGCATAAACAGAGGAGAAACGAAACAGACGAGATCATCGCATCATAAATAAATGGATTCATAAAACTAAATTTTACATTTTGGGTTAATTTCACTTCAGAGAAACTCTTGCACACACTGGCACAAGAACCAGACAAATACACTAGCATGAATTATTATTCATGAAAAAGACAGAAAGATTGCAAAAAGCGAGTACCTACCTTCTGACATAACAGTCCCAGGCCCGACATGAAAGGAGCGGGAAGCCATGTTCCTTGTACTGCAGCCCAATCTTCAGGGTCGTCATCACCTTCACCCTGACCCCTGTGATGTGTTTAGGACCCATCAGGCGCATTATGCACACCAAACTCTCAAGAGCCTGATGAAAAAGGAATGACAAACATCATATCATAACCTTCTCTGCGAAACATCCCAAAAAAAATACAAAGGAAAACTACGACAAAGCATGTATGATGTTGAAAGAGGCCTTCGTAACCTTTTTGGATAGTCCAGACGAAAGAGAATCTGTAACATCATAACGATGTTTGTTCTTCAAACTTAAGTCAAAAATGTTAATTACAGATGTTAATTAATTGCCTTATCAAACAAATGACACACCTAGGTATCCTCATTTTATGCTTTGTTGTTTCAGGATTTAAATGAGGTCACATTTTTTTAAATCTTGAAAACTTGGAATAATCTTTTTGTGAGCTTTTTTCTTATAATCCCTATTTCTAAACTATGCTATGATTTATAAAGTAATCTCTGAAAAGAAGAAAAAAAAATAATTGATAAAAACTGACCAATTTCTTATCTTCCAGTGGGATGTGAGAATTGAGGAGCTGCGAATCGAAGAATGCTAGAATACCGAGCAGTCGGGGTTGGAGAAAGTCAGCCATATCCTCCGTTTCTGTGATTGGCCTTGTGCCATTGTAGCTGTCATCCTTGGCAGCAAGCATTGCAAGTCCACTGAATACCTGAAGAAAACAAATCAAAAGTCGGTCTTAAACATCTCATTTCATTTCTTTTTTAATCTGACAGCTGGTGAAGAGACACATCAAAGGTACGGTGTGAAAGAAGAAACAAACACAAATTACATGAACAAAATCTACGTTGATCAACTTGTGTCTGACAAATTAAACCGATATGAATATTTTGATAATTCATCAAAGAATGTGAGACAAAAAGTAAAATAACCACAATTTAATAAACCATAAAACATTCCTGCATTGGAAAAAAAATAAAAAAATATGTTTGTAGGATTTCATTGGAAAATTCATGTTTTTGTACGTACTGCTTGATATTATTTACAAAAACATATTCCTATTTGACTTCATCTTTAGTGGAAGGAGGAAAAAGAACTTGAAGGGAGTGGGTTGCCTTCTGTATGAAATTTTGTGGAAAATTCAGTTTATGGAATTCAGTCATATGTGCTAAACCCATACACTTAACCTGTACAACAGAAATTTGCAACAGGATTACATAGGTCAGGCAGGCTGTCTCTTAAATAACCTATTACTCTGTTTTTTCTGTGTAATAACTTCATCACTACTCTCAATGCTAACAGAACATTGAAATGGAAGACTCTTTCGTGGAAAAACGGTACTTTAGGTACGAATGCTATTTGTGAGAACTGTCCATTACGATTACACCGTTTCATGATTGCAAAAATACAATACTATTAATGCAAATACTTTTCAACCCATTAATGTTCAAGACAAACATGTCAAGTTAATGACCCCTGACCTTTGAGTAGTTTTCACTGAGATGCAGCAGTAGTTCGTTGTGGAAGCTCTGGTAATCAATGTGCAACAGACTGCTGAAATCGAACTCAGTCTCTCTCTGCAAAATGAAAAAAAAAAAAGATATGAGAGCTTTTAAGAGAAGACCGTGTAACCATGGCAATGGTTATGCTCCAAGGACAAAATTATGTTGGTGAAGTGACAAGTTGAGAAACTTTCAAAAAGACTGACAGGAGAAATTAGGTGATCCTCTTCCACGACATCAAGCATTCAAGAACATAATGTACAGTTAAGGATAACAGAGTGCTTAGACGGTTTTCCCTTCCCTCGTCTCCCTCCTCCCCTGTCCACTCCCCTCCCCTGTCCCCTCCTTCCACAGAATTCATACAGTTCAAAAAATTCTCTGGTGGCCGACATTGAATGCTTTACCAAAATTACTGAAAATTTTCGGAATCTTTAGGCGAAAACCACATCCTCCTAGCAGTTTCTATCGCAAAGATATTAATATTTCAAATTTTTAAGTGATATTTTATGAATGTATCTGGCAACAGCTGAATGAATGTCACCAGAGCACCTCAGTTGAAAATGTCTATGTGTTACTTTATAATTTGTCAATCATTTATCCACAGAAGGGAGAAATATTTCTACAAAAAGAGATTTTGATGACATTCTAAATACAGAGAACCTTGGAAGCTTTAGTTGAAGAGCGTTTGCCCAGATGACATCCCAGGCGCCCTATACTTTGATCTAACTGGAGTAGTTGAAGGTTTTGGCAATTCAAAATAGATAACATGCAATCAATCATTTCCTCGAGTTAGGGGCAAGATATTGAGATCAGGTTTTCAACTAGCAGTGTGGAATATTTTTCCCTTCAAGATAAGTTTCACATTGTTTTGTGTTAGCCTAACACTTAAAATAGGCCTTAGAGCCTATACCATTGAAAGCAAATGTGTATTGTGTAACAGTAACTGCACTTAATTCAATCATTAATGGTACCAGCCTAATAATGGCATCAAGGGTTATGTGGATGTCATACAGCGATGGCAAAATGGCGATCACTCTATGAAACAATGAACTCTATAACCACAGAACCAAGCTGGATGTAGTGAAGATGGCTGATGCTTACATGGACATAGAACAATGCCTTCTCAAGTTCATCTTTTGAGCAGTTGCGCACCAGGTAGGAAAAGACGTACTTAAAGTTGATTACCAGTAGCTCTCGGTGTTTCTGACGATAGAAATTCAAACAAAACTCATATAAAGAAGTAATCGTTGTATTCAAAAAATCTTGTAAAGCAATTCATATCCCAAGATATTGTAAACTTTTCTCTCTCTCTCTTTGCAATAAACTGATCTCCTTTCTTTCAACAAATTACCTACAAAACATCTTCTTATCTGAACTTACCATTAATGTATGTGCAAAAGGATACAACTTCAAGAAAGAAGAACAAGAAAGAATTGACGCAGGAATTACTAACCATTTGCAGAAGTTCTCCAAGTACCCTCAACAAGGCTGTTGATACCTCAGAAGCCTTCTTGACTATCAGAGGTAAGACAAGCTTCAAATTTTTCTAAACCAACAAAAAACAATGCAACAATTATGATAAATGAGAAATGGCAGAAAGAGTACTTGGCAATTAATCAAAACACGATGGGATACTACAAATGTGTACGCATACCAACGTACTCTGACAAATTCAAATTGTTTGTGAAACAATGACTATCTAAACGAATAATTTGTGATAGATTTTTCTTGTTTTGTTTTAAGATAAAATGTATGATAAAAATTAAAAATTAAAAAATAATAAAGTAGAAGGTATAGGTAGAATGTGTTGACTTGCGGATAAGTTCAGTAAAATATTGCTTAGCAACAGCAAACTGCCTTTGGGTTAAATTTACACCTCAATTGCCAATATTATATAATATATCCAACATCATTATAGCAAACGTGACCAGAGGTGGCAGGCACTTGTTTAGTTTACTACTTTAGCCACGATACACCATTTTAGTGAACAGATTATACACTATATGCTGGGCTATGGGCGATCCTGTTAGGATCCAAATATCAAACCATCTAACTTCTAATAACGTTAATATACAAAGGCTCTTATCTTGTCAGTTTAGCAATTGTGTACTGTTTGTCTCTCCTTTGGGTTTTAAATGACACATAGATCGGTGGTAGCATACAAACAACGTTTAATCTTACCGATAGAAAAGTCTTGGTGTCGGCAAACTCCAGAGCGCTTGCAACGGTGTCAGCAATCAAGGTGATATCTGTCTTCTTTTTGTTCACTGCTTCCTCCATTGCATCAACTGTGAACTTACAGATTTGACCTTTGAACTTGGTGAAGAGATTTGGCAAGGTGAAACCTTTGGCTGTTGCGACTTCTTTCAACTAGACACGGAAGCAGAAATTGGAAACTTGGGAATAATTTCAAACACCATCCAGCTTTTCGATTTGATTTTTATCAAACTATTTTCTGTTTTGTATTACAATAAACTAGGAAGCAAAGGGTGATCTTTATCATCGTTTTTCACTAGACAAACTTGTGTCAAGTTACTGAGATTGAAAAAAGTCACGGTGTCCTACGGATCGTGTGGTGAATTTACGACACTGACTTAACAACAGTCTGCATGCTATACTTGTCACACTGACTTCGAGATTTGTATGTGTGAACAGTAATTTCTATAAAAAACACTAAAATACGGTACCAAAAAATGCCACCTGCAATCACACTTGTTGAACAAAGGCTTACCTGGAGGAGAGCTGCAGCCTTTACTAGATTGGAGGATGAGAGGAGGCTGTCTAACAAACTAATTATAACCACCAATAAGAGTTCACCATCAGCAACTCTAAGAAAAACAAGAAAATGATTGTTTGGCTCATCACCCTTCCCCATGGAAATACGGGGAAAGTCTCAAAACTTGAATGTTTTAAACTTCATAAAACAATGAATTCTTCTTTAATGATAAAAACTGGCAAAAGAAAGCAAAGTACAAATGGAAATAAACATCTGTTCACAGCAAACTATTCTTTGAATTTTGCCAACTTTTGAATAGACTAAAGAACTTGACTATGACAATGACTAATGATGATCTATTGTGTAGTCTCTGTTGACCAATTTGAGTCATTGACCAGCGGTTCAACTAACCCCGGACTACATACAGAAAGCCTACTTCAAGCGTGAACTTACTTTGTTAGGAGCAGATAAAGGTAGAGATATTCGATTGACAACAGTTTGGCTACAATATCTACTGCGACGTAGAGTTCAGCCATGCACGGTTTGTAGGAAAAAGATAAAGGCAACAAAATTTTGCCAAAAAACAAACAGTAGAACCAATACGCCATTTCGATGGTTTCCATGGTTACAATTGGTTGCTATGGGGCAAAGTCAATGATTGAGAAGACAGACGAGTCAAGTAGGTCTACAGCTCCATGAGTTTGACTATGTCAGGGAAGGTTAAAGGGGGGGGGTAGGGAGGGGGGGCTGTAAATAACTATGAAATGCAAGGACATCCTTAACTGCCCGACAACTTACCTGCCCAATTCTCCAAGCATCATGACCACACTCTCTGCTAGTCTGCAGTCAGAGGCAGCTTTGGCGGAATCGAAAGCCGACTTTAGTTTTGAAATGACAGCCTTGATGTTGCTGCTGCTACAAGACTTACCACTGTTCACCAGAAACTTCAGTCTTTTCCTGAAAAATGAAAAAAATAAATAAATAAAATGAGGGTCAAGCATAAATTTTGAAATCTAAGAGTCCTTATATCATTAATACTACACCATTGGTAGTGTGGAAGCAAAGATTGTGAGTTTGTGATAAGATTCTAATTTGTGTTTTTATGACAATGACCTGTTCCCTGTATAAAAGCTTAGATCTCCAATTCTCCACCATTTGGAATAAATGATCATCTGACATACATCATTCTCACACAACCAAACATTTCAGGTTATTTACGGAGACAAGGAGACCTATTTGGTTTCTTAATTACCACCCCGACACAAAAGTTAGCTACCTGAATTCGTCCCGGACTTCCTGCTGTTTATCTGTACTCAGCTCCATGCAGGCTTTGACCACCTTACTTACGGCAGTGTTGGGATGTTGAAGATCCAAGTGCTGGAATATACTCGGTAAATTTCTGATAAGAGCTGCAAAGTGAAAGTAAAATAGTTTTGACATCAGTTCGTCTACTTATTAAGCCTCCATAGGTAAACGTATCAAGAAATAGAGTAGAGCCTGAAGAGGATCGTAAGAGGATCATCACAAGATGTAGATGAAGAGCCTGACGAGGATCATCACAAGATGCAGAAATATATATAGATATCTCTATATATATATATATATATAT
>JAAAKB020225701.1:0-19936 GCA_010014835.2 Apostichopus leukothele | reverse complement strand
AAAGGGCGCCAGCAGTCCATTTGAGTCCGTCAGGGGGGGCATCCGCCCCCCCTGACTGTATGGACGCTCCGCTACTGGTGTGGAGGAGATACAAGAGAAAGAGAGAGTTGAAAATGAAAAGCAGGGACAACTACTTTAAAATACTCACAACTAGAATACTGGCAACTAGAGTCAACAATGGAACTGGCTCTAGTAAATTCCGTACACTTAAACACACAGGCTTGGCTTAAAGTTAAAAAAGAAGCCAAATTGTTTTGGTCCCTGACTTGCAATATTTCTATCAATTGAATAGAGAAAATTTTCTGGTGGAATACTTAAAGGAATATGTTGTACATGCCTCTTAGCATCATTCTTGAAGCCTAAGATAACTCATGTGATTGATGTCATACTACTATTCCTACTCAACCCATCCTTCTCCTAAACCTATTCTCCCCTCTCAACCTATCCTCCCCCCTTAACCTATCCTCCCCCTTAACCTATCTTCCCTCCCTCCCTCAACCTATCCTCTCCCTCAACCTATCCCTCCTCAACCTATCCCTTCCCCTCACTCCCTCCATGGATGGGCAATCCAGCTGGAGTTGTTGCAAATAATGTAGCACACATGGCTAATAATATGGTTTGCAACATGATACTGTGGTAGGGTCTATGAAATACCAGTAGTCTTTAAGTTCCTATCCCACCATTTTGTAGATACCTCACCAGGGCTACAGTCTATACTCAAATGAACTATGGGACCTGTTTGCAATAAACGTGCAATCACGGTGATCTTGAATTATGCCGTTTGTGGCTCGAAACTTTAATAATGTTATCAGCTTGATGGATGTGGACGTTTATTATCGGAGGTACCTGGCCGCCTTCATTTTACTACACAAGAATAAATTGGTATGTTCACTTGTCGTCGTATACATTGGTGTTACGCATAAAATGTATCTCTAACCACGGAAGAATGAAGAGACCTCCTCTGGGGAGACTTTTGCTCTTTGAAAGATAACATTCCTGATGAAAGGAAGTAAAGAATCTTGGGTTGAGGGCTCACATAGTGAATTTTATCGTAGGTGAATATTATTTAATCACTGGTAGCATATGTATCGCTGTTGTTGCATAGCTTGCTCACCTGCCACCTCGTTACCATCGTACTCTCATCTACCTAAGTTTTGGAGTTTTGTTTTGGAGTGTTCAAAATGTGTTTTGGTTCCTCCATTAAGTGTGAGAATGAGGAGATATAGTAGTGTAGTTCAACTCTAACAAGGAAGAGACTCACAGCTACATGATTAATGAAGTACGTAATTAATTAAGAACGTAACTGTACACATCGCATATAGAGAGACAAATGAATAATATTTAACCAAACAACAAATCTATGTCATAGGTTTTCATAAAAGAAGACTTTCACAAAATATGCAATGCAGGGTTCGTCATTCTAGAATTGATTGTATCTCAAAATGCTGTGAATGTTTTGGTCCAGTACTGTATCCTAGCATACTTTGTGAATAATTGTCATCTTAGGTTTATGTTGTAAACTAAACATTTTTTTTATAGCAGCATAGCTAAAAAGAGAGAGTATATATATTGTAAGGTCTGTGATCACCATTTGGGAATTTAATACATTTTACTTGCTTTTAATAAGCCCACAAAAAGTGTAGAATTTCCCAAATTTGATTATTACCGTTGTAATGCATCCTGGTTGTGGATATTTTGCCCTGACGATTCCTCGCATACATAGTCCTGGCCCTTCTCGTGATTGACGGTTAAAAATGAACACGATACGCTTTTCCTCATTCGTGTACCAGAGTCTGCTGAGAAACTCTCGCTTCTTACTACGGAACAGTACTTAATTCCCAGCTTTACCCGTTCTCCCATCTCGTGGTGGAAGGTTTGAGCTGCGCTATAAGCTCTCCTTCCATTTCGTGCGGATAGACAAACACTGCAAAATCCAGTCCAAACGTAAAACCATCAAATTACTTAGGCATACTGTATTGATTATAATAGTGGAAAAGAGGACTCTAATACACGAAGAGAAACTGAGAATGTTTGGAGTGGCTATACAAAACTGGATCAATTCTGCAAACATTTCCTGGAGCCTTTCGTACTAAAATTAGGCAAGGCCCCGACGGTCAGAAACTCTGTGATGTTGCACAGTTGTGGGGAAGGTCATGGCTACTTGTTTCACAGTCAGCCTTTGAGGAAGTGAATGTTTTCCATTGTACATTTCTTGTGAATTATACACAGCTTACATGGTAACAATGTAATTCGGCAACAGGTTACACATCAAATAAAGAGCTCTAGGGAAAAAAACAAAAGGTTGTTAACAGGTAGCTGGCAAGTTAATTGGGTAGCAAAATGCTTACTCTATGGCTAAATTGTAAACTATGCATTTCCTTGCCTAAAGATAGAATTGAGATTTGGAAAGATACAATGTAATTTTTTTTTATTACATATCGAGTTTTTTCATGTTTATGTAGTAGTAGTTCATTGTGTGCTACTGTAGCTATTGTCTTAAATTTTTCTAAACAAGTTAATTAAAGATTAAAAGGATAGTCCTGGATTTTGTCTTTTAATTAAGTATATTTTTACTGATAAAGAAAGAAATGTAGTTTATATGCATGCTATTGTTATGTGCAATCGTTAGGCTGACAGGCCTATCCTAAAAAATGAATAAATTTTTTGAAAACATCGGTTTTGTGTATATTTTTACTGATAAAAAGGAACAAAGTATATAAGCATTCGTTAGGCAGACAGGCCAATCCTCAAAATTGTATCAAATTTTGAAACCCAATACTGTTTTGATTGTCGAGTCATCTGTTTCTAGTCTAACAGTTTCCTCTCAATACATACCACAGTTGCGAATTATACACCTGTAGACTAGTGCTTGGTTAAAACTTTATTTACGCTTGTAAATGTTTACCTATGTTCATTCAGAAAAAAGGCTAGATGACGATTTTACAATTGTATTGTCACTATTTATCAATGTTGTTCCATTAATAACTTTGCCAGCTGTTGCTGAGCTAATTATTTACAACCTCTTTCATATAACTAGAGAAATTACTGGCAGATGAAATTAGCTTCATGATTCATCTTTCCTTCATTGATGATGATGACGACGACGACCGCGCGTGTACAAGAGCATTATCAGGGACTTGAGTATACAATTGACCAGATTGTTTGAGCTATTAGCTTATTTTTTGCAAAGAAAAATTGTACATATATCTGAAAATTGGACAGACTGAACATGATGCTGAAGCACATGATTATAACTTAACTTTGAAAAAAGTAATTAAGAAAAAAAAAAAAACTCATTCCATTTCCCAGCAAGCTGGAATGATGTACTGTTTTTGTATGAATGATGTGGAATTTTCCTTCTTTTCACTCAACAATCTGCAGCAAGCTGGTATATTGAGTCTTAACAGTTAGTTGACAACACTGGGAGCTTTCTCTGTGACTTTTCAATGTATGTATATGTGTGTGTGTGCATACGGGTATATATGTGTGGAAAAAGTATCTGCTGTTAAAATAAAAGGCCAAGGCCTGAAGTATTGATAGAGTATTTGTTTTGAAAGTCATTAGACAGTCATTTATATTAATCGCCTTTCATATGGTTCTGAACAAATATATGCCATACTGTGTGGTTGTTTCAATTCATTTGTCTCTTAACTGTCTCCTCTAAACGAGCACAAACACAAGGATAGCACAGGAAGTACAAGCAAAAGCAGAGAGAGAGGGCAGTGTTCTTCCAGAGATTGCCATTGGGAAGTGTAGTTGCAGGATGATACTAGTTCTTAGGCCTAGGGTAGATAACACATAAGTATCGTCATTAGTAAATACCCCGTAAAACAGGTAAGTTTTGGGGTTTAGGTATTTGTGTACGTTACAGACACAACCTGCTGCTTTAAACGTCAACGCTCTCACGGTTTTACGTGAGTGGCATGGACTATTACATGTTGTGCACTATGTCTGATCCCTGTTAAGATACGCACAGTCATCTTAAAGGTTATGATTGCAGAAAAGGGATTAACCGTGATCACTCCAGAGGGTTTCCAAACTTTTTTTTATCTTTCTGTTATTTCTTCGTTTTGTCAACTGATTGCAAGTATGGCGTACATACTTATTGAGGACAGATAGGAAACGATTCCCTGCATTGCATAAAGTCTTCCTTTGCACCTTCCATTTATCAAAAAAAAAAAAAAATGAAAATGTACCCAACCATATAATATATATATTATATGCAGTGCATATTGGTTTTCATTGGGTTCAAACAGTTTTGTCATGTGGTATATACAACCAGGTTCGCAATGAAGCGACTGTTGTTTTCATTGGGGTATTATTACCATGGTAGGTGTTCATAGGCGTAGGAGGCGGGGGGCTGGGGGGGCTGTAGCCCCCCAACCAAATATTTGGTGAAAATTCGGGCAATAAGCTGAGAATTTTTCGGGCACCTACTGAAAGAATAATTATTTGCAGTGTGTTTTTCCATTTTTTTCGGGGGAAATTCGGGCAATATGCTGAGAATTTTTCGGGCACCTACTGAAAGAATAATAATTTGCAGTGTGTTATTTCATTTTTTTCGGTGAAAATTCCGGCAATATGCTGAGAATTTTTCGGGCACCTACTGAAAGAATAATAATTTGCAATGTGTTTTTCAATGGTTAAACTGATATTATTATCATCATTATTGTTGTAACGACTTCCCCAATAATTCTAACCAATATGGAAGGGTAATAACACGGAAAATGATTGTCATGTGATGAAAAATGTTATTGGCATGTGATGTAATAACAGATGAATGCCTATTTAATATGCACATTAACCTTTTGAACGCGTGCGGAGCGTGCGAAAAATTTGGGTTATATTTTTCAGGCAAGCTGTTACAGCCCCCCCAAATCAAATTAGGCTCCTACGCCTATGTAGGTGTTTATAGAACCTTGATCTAAATGATCTGCTGATCTTATGGTCTAATAATATATTCATTCAGGTTTGAATCCACTTTATGTACAGAAAAATGGAATTATTGCCAAATAATTCCTAGACAGAGACGAAAAAGTGGTCAGTCCAGTTCATACCGAGCAATTTAAAGACTTGCTCACCCGTGGGGCATTGTAGAGAATATTTGCATCTCATGTTTATTTATGTAGATGCAAAGATTGGTGGCTTTGGCTTAGCATCCTACAGTGGGTGTGTTATGTCAGAAATTAATCTCATTTCCTCGGAGATACCGTATCTTTGAAGAAAGACATGTTATAACAAACGGTTCAAGATCTTGCAGCCTTTTCTCTCTGAAATGGCATATCTGTCATTTTTCTCCACTTCATGGGATGCTTGACTTTGTCAAAACTCACCCAAAGCCTGCTAATTTATTAATTTATTTAAAGAGTTGATGGAGCAATCTTAATATGAAGATATTAATAGATTGCTCATGTTACATACTCTTTATAAAGCACTCTGACTTACGATTTGTAGCATTTTTTAAATGTTTTTTGTCACTTTTTGTTTTGCAGATGATAACAAATACATTGTTAAACTACTAATACCAAGCACAGTAGCAGGATCAATAATTGGCAAAGGTGGACAAACGATAGCACAACTTCAGAGAGATACAGGGACCAACATAAAACTCTCCAAAGCTAACGACTTCTATCCAGGTATGTGTATGTTTATTTGGTTTTTGCTTTCTCCATCAGCAGGTCGGTTAGGGCTCCCTGGCTCCATGTTTGATAGGTTCTCCTCAATAGTGTACCACTGTTATCTGCCTTTAAGTAATATGTGAACTCTGACCCTGTATACATAGACTGGCAACAAGTTTCTGCTCTCCCACATGACGACGGCATGAGAGGTCATGCAGTACCCATGGTTAGGATTACCCATTTTCTGGGCCCTGTAGCACAGAGACCCCCCTCCCCTGCATCCTTCTCATCCAATAATGTATTAGTTAGCTATTCCAGAGGGAGTGGGTTGGTTGACAGGAACGTTTTAACTTTGTAGCAGGTTTGCTTCCACTTTAGACCTGATCCCTGAACTGACTAGCGCCAAAGTTCTTTCTGTGTAGGTTCCACTATTTTTCTTTTCTCTGTTTGAACATAAACATGAATGCTGATACCCAAGAGTTTGTGCCATCACATAGTAAAATAATTTATTACAACTGTCTCACAAACATGCACATATTTTACTTGAGATTCATTAGGAGGGAAAATATTTCCCAAAATGCTGTTGAATGTTGCCAGGGCAACAGTTGATTCAGATAACATAAACCTGGCCACAAGTGATTGCCTAGAAATGACAGACTGTGTTTGTTTAGTTTTGGAATACACTGAAGAGAGAAATAGAGAGAGAGTAAATGAGAAGGAGAGAGAAAGGGAGAGGAGAGAAAAGGATGTATGCAGCCATTACTGGAGATAAAACTGAGATAACGAAGTTATGAATCATACCTTTGTCTGGAATTACCTCTCACTTGTCCGTGGAATGCCAAAAGGGACAATATTTCCCGAATTCACATGTATGTTAAATTGAAATTCTTGACATCAGGCAAAGAGGAAATAAAATAACTGGCCTATGCATTTAGAGTCACTCGGTTAACTTTTTGTCCCTGCTTACCTGTCTCTTCACAAGCTTAGCACTCTCATTAAACCATGTCAAGAGTGAACTGGTAATTTTCTTAACACTCTTATATCACATTGCAGTTGGAAACTCAATTTATGTCCCTCATCATGTCATCACCCTATAATGTCTATGTATATAAATCACGCCTCTCGTCGCAAACTAAAAACTGTAATTTAGCCAAAAGGACTTCAATTTGTTTCAAAGAAGAAAAGAAAAAGAAGAAAAACACTGTGGCATAGGTGCATAACGTAAACCAATATAATACTGTTCACAGTACACTCTACAGTTTGCTATTTAGGGATGAGTTGTGTGCTAACAAAAACTATTGTCATGTGATAACGTAACTTGCACACATCAAATGCGGTCTCCTTGCAAGATATTATCAGCAAAATTGGAGATGAGAAGTTTGCCGTTTCCTGACTTCTCAGTTGTGTGACAAGCCTTCATTTCTCTACATTAGATGATGTTGTGAATAGCCCTGGGGCTTACTTCTCATTGAGCTGATAAGTTGGATCTAAAGGGGATAACTTACAGTTTCAAGTTGAACCTCAAAACCCCCAGAGGTGTCTGTCATGAGTACATACAACAGTACATATCCTGATTCGACTACCTGATTATTCCTTAAGCCTTACTTCAAGTTGGATTCCTCGATGTTTCCCTGACTCTTAATTATGTATGGATGCACATATTGGCTGGCTGAGAGTGAGGGCCTGTGGTAGTAGTAGTTATAGTAGTAGTAGTTAAGATACCATAGGAGTTTGAAAAAGATTAAGAAAAAGTTGCAAATGACAACTGAAATGAAATCCAGCAAAATCTTGCAATTTTCTCGTCAATTTTTTTTTAGTCTTGATGAATCTTGTATGAGTGACCTTGAACGCATCCCCTCAAGGGTTACTCAAATTCAATTCTGTCGGTGATTGCATACTCAGAAATTGAGTTTGAGCTCTTGAAACACACAGTAACGGGAGTTATTGAAGAAGCTTCTCGTGTTTGGGGACAATTGATGATGATGATGAAACCAGTCTTTGTACGGAATCTCTCAACCAGATGTGTCGGTAAACGTCCTAAAAATATGAAGCAAATGTATACGTATAATATATATGTGTGTGTGTTTTCTCAAAGAAAACGAAAAAGGAGAGAGGAACAAAGATGAATAATATATGTAACAAGTTCTAAGCAATACTCTTACTTACATCAATGAGTTGAAGGGTTCCTGCAAACTATTGTTGTGATCTGATTAATTCAGGACCACAAGCTTGATATTATTTGTCAGAACTTGTTTTCAGGTACTGAGGTTGTTCATGAATATTCAAGTTAAAGAACATGACCATTAAAGTGCTAATAATAAGGAAGGCAACCTGGAAAAATCTCATGCCTTTAAAAATTTGTAGTTCTGTATACATGTTTGTACGTTTCGGCAAGTTTTGGGATATTTGGCTCAATATACTAGGGAATAGAGTTAGTGTTCAAATTCTGTGTAGCAGTTTGGAAGGCAGTTACACTCTCTCTTATAAAATGCTACGGCTCGCTCCTCTGTTTAAAAACTGCTATTACAACGTTGCACTTGGTTAGCATTTTTGTCAGTTTTTCCTAGCATTGTGCGATGATTCCAATTATTCCCTGTAGAAGTTCCTTCCGAACGTTTTGTTAAATAGTCATTAGATGCAGGTAGATTATTGTATTTCCCTTATTTACTTTGCTCCTCGCTTACCTGTCTCCTCACAACCTACAGTAAGCACCCATTCTACCATGCCTACAATGTCCTTGGTAACACTTTAACAATGTGCGCCCTCTATGACCGGCCCCCCGGTCATTGCCCTTCTCATTCTACCATTCTATGTGCCTGCACACGTTTTTTTTCGATCGGAATATTTCCTTCGGATTTCGTCCTTGAGGTAGCTGAGGATTCAGGAGTTTTATAAACTTCCGTCGGATTCTATAAATCTTAGACGTCCTTTCCAGCCGGATAAGTATCCATTTCTTGTATAGGGAGGGATTTTGGGGGTGTTTTGTGTGAGCGACCTTCACACAAAGGTTTTCTTTTTGTTGATGTTGCAGGGAGGGTAACAGTTTGTTAAATAGTCATTGTGCAGATAGATTATTGTATCACACTTACGTGACAGTACATGTGAGCTCGATACATTCTACTGTCCACAGTCTCTGTATTAACAATAGAAATTGTATGATTTATGACCTGTGTGTATGTAAATTCTCCTACTGTTTACTTTTGTGAAAGTGTTCTTTGACCTTTGTAATGTTTCCATAGTTTGTTCCCACTTGGAATCTTTATATTTTGTAAAACTTAATTTACAACCAGATTCTACTGCCAAAGTTCCCAAACTTTTTTTTTTCCTATTGTTTGCTGCAAACTGGTAGGTATTTACCAAAACTGAAATGAGAAGTAGTTGTACCCTATCAAAAACAGCATCTTGTGTTTTAGAGGAAGTGATCCACGAATGAGAAAATAAATAAAGTTTTCCGTGCATTGATAGTTCAAGTTTATTAAAAATGGATGTCGTGGGAAAAGTGATCAATGATAATAGGTTGGAATGAGATGGCTGTAGTGACCTTGATATCACAGAAATGAATTTTTAATAGCGAGTTCTGTTTTACACACCATTCTTAATATATATTATACATCCTGTATTTCGTTGCATGTACTCTTGTAGTTTTGAACAACTCAAGGCTTTATGTGATAAACAGATACAGGGATTCACTACCGGGATGTGGGCAGAAGGGGGAGGGGAAGGGGTGGAGGGGGGGCAGATCTGAATTAATGTATAATTGCAGAAATCAGATAGGAAATAGCCAACATAATATGACCAAAAAATAAAAGTTATGGCTAAGAGCAAAAATATTTAATTTAATATCCAAATCAGTTTCCGTCATTTCATTTACTTACTAGTTAAAATAATGATTATTTTTATTTTTTCATAACTAGTTAGCCGTTACAAAATCAAAGGTATAATGATATAATTTGCTTTCAAACTGTTTAATTTCCTCCTGTTTGGTTTCTGCTATTGAAGTACACATGTTTCTACTGTAATTAAATTTTACTTAAAAGTAAAGCAGCAAAACAGAAAAAGGGTTAGTAGTACTTATTAACAAATCTTGCATAGTTAAAGAAACTTAGTTTGTTTGAAATAGGATTAGAAGTGGTGACCTTCAAGCTTTATTTAAAGAACAGTGTTCTGGCTATGAGTTTCTAAATGTGAAAAATGTATTGATAGTAATTTGTTGAATTTACTTAGCTCCTCGCTACCTGTCTCCCCACAACCTTCGCACTCTCGTTCTACCATGCCTAGAATGAACTGGTAACCTTTGCACACTGTGCACACCCTCTATGACCGGCCCCTCCGGTCAATGCCATTCTCATTCAACCATCCAAAGTGTCAGCATCGTACCTCTCTCGTCTGGATTAATTTGTACGTAATTCGTTCGGAATTGTGACCAAGGATTCTACTTTAGTATCCATTGGATACTGAAGTAACCTGATAAGTATCATTTTTGCATTTTGTTCGATTTTGTTCCACTCATCGAAAAGCACAACAACGGAAGGTTCAATATCTCCAAAAGTTATCTGTTACTCATGAACAAACACATTCTTCTAGCTGCAGGAAGTACTGTATGCCACGGTACTCCATAAACTGGTAAAGGGCTGATCTGCACTCACCTTGACACCATTTTAGGCAGAAATGGAACATTTGATAACGTTCACTATGCGGTGGAGTGAGTAGTATCTTGGATGAATCATGTGGGAAGTAGTGTATGATATATATGAATATGAAAATTCCAACCAACTTAATAATACTGTTACAGGTGTTAATACTTCTATTATATATTACCTTGAAGAGAGAGAGACAGAGATAGATAGGTAATTACCTCATCCAAGGTTACTTACTAATCTATTAACAAGGAGGTCACAACAGGTTAAAAAAAAAGACAGTCTTTAAACCTCTACAGTCTGTGTTCTATATATATGGCACAGTCAGGTGGAATCGTATTTGACATTTTCGAGGAAAGATAAGAAAACTTTGATCTGCTACCAAGTCAGAACCAAATCTAAATGAAAAAAATAATAAAAAACCCAACAACAACAACATATTACACCAGGGATATGACATTAGGAATC
Organism: Apostichopus leukothele; assembly: GCA_010014835.2. Classification (NCBI taxonomy): domain Eukaryota; kingdom Metazoa; phylum Echinodermata; class Holothuroidea; order Aspidochirotida; family Stichopodidae; genus Apostichopus; species Apostichopus leukothele. Next base: position 9,213 of record JAAAKB020225701.1, on the reverse strand, counting down.
AACTTCAAAGGTTTGCAAACAAAGCTATAAATTATATAATGGTTTAAAATTTTTGATTCCTGCATTTTCCTTCCATATATATTGGGTGGAACAGTTAAGTAACTCGCTAATTATGACCAAGCAGCCAAGTGATTGTGACCGCATCGATGCCTCGTCAGTGAGATTGATGGGTATCCAATTACGCACGAATAGCACATGTATGACTGAACCAGATGGCAGGCAGAAAGTTACAACCAAACACAAACTACAACTTGAGAGCCGAGGCTTGGAAGCTGAGGCTTGGAAGCTGCATTTTGAATTGGGTTGAAACCTTTGTACCACTCTATAGCCAAGCTGTGTAATATTTATAAATGATCTACCCTTTCTCCACTCCTCCCTCTCCAAAATCTAATTAATGGATCCATTTTGACTAAAATGCAATCTGCACAGAGTAAGCAGAAATTATGAATAATTCTTGGACCATATGAATACATTTGGACAAGATGCCGTGTTGTATGTGTGTATGTGTCGCTGAAATGGCTTGTAAACATGATATGTCTAAAGGTGGATGGACTTCAAACTTTGTATGTAGATGCACCATATTGAATTCTAAGTCGCTATTGTGTTTGGCTGGGATCAAAAGCCATACCAGGTTACCACAGGTCAAACTTTGAAAACCTTGTAAATACAACATCTCAAGAGGGAAAGATTTGATGAATCTCATATTTGACATGTGGATGTTCCATATTAAGTAGAAGAACCGTATTTATTTTGGTGTAGGCCAATGTCATTTGAGGCCACCACTGGTCAAACTTTGAAAACCTTGTGAACAAGATAACTCAATATCACAGAGTTTGGATGGACTCTAAACTTGGCATGTATATGCAAAATATTTACTTCTTGACTGCTATTGTTTTTTGGTTGGGATCTAATGTCATACTAGGTCACCAGAGGTCAAACTGTAACTCAAAAAGGTCATAATGGATTAATTTCGTACTTGGTACATGTATGTGGATCTGTCTCATTGAGTACAAGAACACTATTTTTTTCTCTGAAGTTCAGTGGTCATTTAGGGTCAACAGACTTCAGTCCAAAAACTTTTAATCATCCAAAATTAAAGCTACAACTCACCTGTGAATTCTCCAATGCTATGATTTTCTTTTGGTGAACATAGTTTGGCCAAATTCAGTTCAGCTTAGTTTTGTGAATGTGCTCTATAATTTTTCAGCAAAACATACAGTCGTCAAGGAAATTAAATTGGCTTCAATATATATCAATAGTGTTCCTTTAACACACTCATGCAAGCCCTTATCAGTTTTATCCTCTGAGCTTCAATAGGTTAACAAGACTCTTCTTTCTGGATATTGAAACATTTTGGAATAAAAATTTCATACTGTATAATTCTTACCAGTGGATTAAATGGTTGATGCCCCCACATGGGAGTGCTACAAAATAAGACCTGAAAATCTCTGATCTTTTCTGGTTTTCACACTTAATTCTGGGACAAATTTAACCCTTGTTCTACATCAGTCAGATAGTTATGTGGAATTTTGAGAATGGCAAGGAATCACAAAGCCGACTATCTTTCTGGTTCATAAATTCTTACCTTTGCATTTACATTTTTTTTTTAAATCAACAAGGAAGTATGGTTTTATATTCTCCTTCTTAACTCTTCTACACATAATACTGTGTATACTGCAACCAAAGCCAAGCTCATTATCTTATATCTAGATATTTCTTGCCCAGGAAACCTGAAACCAAAGGGAACAGAATGGTGATTGGAGAGAGCAGGAACTGTTGACGAAAAGTGTGTACTATAGTGTTTCTTTGTATCTTGTTTTAAACAAGTGTTCTTTATCAATGTGTTAGGATGATCTGTTTATAGCTCCATGGGATGATTAATAGCTCTTACCCTGGAGCCTACAGCATCTACAACTTGGAGCTATACGGCTCAGATACCAACAAGTTGCTGGTACCTTCCAGTTTTGTTTCTTTGTAGTCAGCCCATGGCCTCTCTGTTGTAAGCAGGCTATATAGCAAGTACATACATATTTAAACAAAGTACAAGAAAGACTATGTTTTATCGTGAAAGTCAGACTGTTGATTGTACTACCAACACAATACATGACCTAAGGTATCATAGAAGCTGATAATGCGGAAGCCAAAATCATAAATAAATATGTCAAATTGTGGACCCACCCTTCTCTGATTAACAGATGCAAAACAGAAGAAATCATTAAATACATGTTCATGAACACATTTCTCTCTGTAAAAATCTTATATTTTGTAATAAAAGTTGGTGAAGATAATACCGTCCTAAGTTTAAACTTAACTATTAAAGCATGTTGCTAGGGAGTTTAACAGACTCTGCTGAGTCTTTGACGATACTCCTGAGCAGTTGCTGCTGTTTGTTAGTGTATTGGCTGACAGGATCAGATAGGAAGGTACTGCCTTGTGAAGAGGGATGTGTGCAGTGTAGTACAGTACTGTGCATTTGATGTATAGGCCTGTTAGGATATATAAGGCAAATTTGCCTTAAAAGGAGATGTGGAAAGTTTTAGCATTCTATCTAGAAGTTAGAAGCTATCAAAAGTATATGTGCTGTAGTTCCTCATTAGGGTGACAATTCATTCAGACATGTATGGGACTGAGTTGAGTTTGTGACCATGCTAGACAATATCCTATAATATCATTTATGGCAATATATATATAATAGACTACATTTGTGTAATCTTGAGGTAAATTGACAGTACATTTATTATGGGGATCTTATAATGGCTGGAATCAGTTAATCAAAGGGACAATTAAATCAACTGAAACATTCAACACCAAAACATACTGTAATAACATGCTATGTACAAACGTTTCCATATGGTGAAATGCTAACCAGTGTATGCGCAGTCTGTGTATCAACAATATCTTGTGAACCGCCAGGTTCTAACTTTAATTTGCATGAGTACCATGCCTTGTTTGTTCTTCCATCTAGGTATACATTAGATTTAATGCGTATATTGAACAATTTTTGTTAAGCTAATCTCTTAGTGGGTGTCACTTGACATTTAGGACTGTATAGAAATTTATAGATTATGATTAAAGAAGAAAGGTTAAAATGACCTTCTCAGAGAGATATTTACCCAGTGATTATCATTTAATGAAATGTTAAGTACAGTGTAGGTGTGTTTGTACAGAAGTAATGTGTACTACAGTTAAATGACATAGTGTTAATATACCAATGCCTCTTTTTCAGTATATATTGCATAAGTCTTTAACAATTATCCCCCTTCCCCCACCCCCCTGCCTACCATTCAACTTCTCCCGAGCCCCCTGCCTACCACTCCACTTCTCCCACCCCCCCTGCCTTCCACTCAACTTCTCCCCACCCCCCCTGCCTTCTACTCAACTTCTCCCGACCCTCCTGCCTTCCATTCAACTTCTCCCAACCCCCCTGACTTCCACTCAACTTCTCGCAACCCCCCTGCCTTCCACTCAACTTCTCCCAAGCCCTCTGCCTACCAATCAACTTCTCTCAACCCCCCATGCCTTCCACTCAACTTCTCCCAACCCCCCATGCCTTCCATTCAACTTCTTCCAACCCCCCTGCCTACCACTCAACTTCCCTAAGATACAGGAAAATTGCCGATATTGGCAGAGTGTTCATTGCACTTTTGCCTAGCCAGCCAAGTTGTAGATGAAAGTAAGGAAGATCATTACCGTTGCTGCATCCTCCTCATCTTTCTTCTTCTCCATCTTCTTCATCTCCATGCTCCTGTCTCTTCTTCTCCATCTCCTCCTGGAGTAATATTTCTGTCAGTTAGGCCTTACGCATGTTCAAAACAAATCTGCGTTGCAATTAATTTGAAATGTCTCTGTGTAAACAAACCTTGTTAGCCAGGGAGCATTTTATGGACTCTCCCATAAACTGACTTCCACCTTCTATAATTCCTTTGTGTATCTCTTTAATTACCTAAAAGACAGCAGCATTGTTGATGAAAATGAATTTTTGCAACTTGGAGGAAAATATATGACACAGGTTTTTTTTTAATCAACATGAAATTCTAAGGTTTAAGGAAATGGGCCTTACACTGTGAATTTTACCTTGCCATCAAATTTGAAATGGATTAAAATAATTGCTTATGTTGCCAATGTGATGTTTTCTATTTGAAAAATAACTTTTGTGCACACAAGAGTAAGGTAGCACTAGATTATTAACTCCAAGGAAGAAATGTCAACGACACCAGTCTTGTTACAAGGTAGGTGACATAAAGAGATGTTGTTAGTTAGCCAACACCCCTTCCCCCCCCCCTCCCCCCCTCCTGAGCTACTGTACCTGTCCCATTTAATTAGATTTCAGGATTTACTTCACTCCTCTCTTACCTCTTTCCAATCTTATATTACACTTTCCTATCTACCTAAACCACACGACTGGAATCGTTCTAGTACTGCACTCCCCTATATCCCATTTCCAGGACACGAAAAACTTTCTGCTCTGTATGAATCTGCCATTCAGAAGACAACTTTGAGAATTTGCTGCAGACTTGGGAGCATTCGTTCACTTCGTTTCTACTTCGATGATCCTCTTATTTAGATTGTCTTCCAGCGCATGATATAGGGGGCATAGTGCTAAAACTTTTCCTTTCATGTAATTTAGGTAGATAGGAGAGTGCATATAGATTGGATACAGTTAAATATCGTCGCTTGCAACTTGCCAAACTTTTTAGATTTGGGGAATATTTGTCTAGTTAAGACTCATTTTCAAATGAAAGAAAATAATTATGACCCACGATAGGATCATTCCCATTGGATTTTCATACAAAATGAGCCAAATCCAAGAGGTGACCTGCTAAGATTTTATGAAAATTTGTTGATTTTGTGCAACATATGGAATGACCCAATACATAATTACAATTCTGTTAATTCAGGCTTTGATAGTTAACATAGTTTCCATACCCAAAATGTCATGCGTCAAATATTCAAAGTATTCAACTTGAAGCGTGTTTGTTGTCATTGACTGTGTTGCAATAGTTGTTAATACCATGTCTCCATGAATACTGCACAGGTCCATAGAATAATATGCACTGAACATGACATTCTCAGCTTTTGACACCAAAAAATATCGTCGATCAATTTTCAGGATTATAAATTTGACGTCCTATATATTAAAGTTGTTGGTTATTATGGTTTCTGTGCGTGATAAAATGAACATATTTTGCATTTGTGTAAAGTTTGTCCAAAATGATTGGGGAGGCTAGTTATCATTTTATACTGTAGTATATACACTTGGAACAGTTTTTATCCCTTGTGTAACATTGTGGAGATATTAAAGCAAACTCTAGATGTAGCCAATTTTATTGCATTCCTAGCGTACCTGTCCCGCCACAACCTTAGCACTCTCGTTCTAGGCACGGTGGAACGAGAGTGCTAAGGTTGTGGGGAGACAGGTAAGCTCTCCTCACTCGTAAATATCCAAGTCAGTAAGTTTATGAATAATTACACACTCAAACACACACCTATCCATGATTGCTCTGGTTGTGACAGGAAACTTTTCAGCTTGAATGAAGAAGTAAAAGGTACTTTGTAGCTGCTATGGTGTCGGTCACAGATTTAATGCCTTCCGAAGAAACATTTGAAGGGTGCTGACAGTTAAGGCTTGAAAGGATTTTAACTTTGGATACTAACAAGGATGGAAGGTGCCCCTATTGCCTGAGAAATAAGAGGCTGCAACAAGGGATCAGGATGAAGGAAAATGGAGACTTAAGGCAAAAGCAGTACCGATCAATGAGATGTTTCTATTTAGAGGAGTATGTGTTGCATTCCAATGGAAAGAGAAAAAAATTGGATGTATTTCAAACGGAAAATTTTCAGCTACTGAAAAGTAATCATAGTGCAACTTTTTAAGTTGCAACTATTCCAGATGACACAAAATAGGTGGCGGTCTGTAGGAATTTAACGGCTTTTCAAATAAAGTCCCATTTTCTAATATATATGGTCAGGACTTTTGACTTGTAGTTGTTGAAATGAAGCGTATTGTCAAATTCTAAGTTACTTGATAGCTCATGTGCTCAAATATACTGTGCATAACACACTGTATGGTCCTTTAAATGGTTGACTGCAGGTATGCTGACTAGTAAGTATACTAGGGATGTATGGACTAGCTTATGAAATGAAATATTTAGGTTAGGCCATTTCACTTCTTGTTTGTTGATTCAAGAAAGTAAGTTATTTGTTTGACGGACATTCTAGACGATTTGGGTGGTAGAATAAGAAGGGGGGTCACTGACCGGAGGGGTCCGGTCATACAGGATGCAAAGTGTTAAGAAGTCACCATTTCAATCTGGACACCGTAGAACGAGAGTGCTGAGGTTATGAGGAGACAGGTAAGCTTGTCACTTGTAAATATCCGAACCTTGTAAGTTTTGGATGTCACTTCTTGCTTGTTGATTCAGGAAATTAAGTAAATTGTTTGAGAAATCCACATTTTTCGGTTCACTCTGAAGTTTACTTTATTCCCCCAACCCTTTCTACACTAATTAATGCATTACATACATCAATCCTATCAGAAATGGTGACATCTTTCAGAGTGGTAGGTCTATCCACAGAAGGTAGGTATAGTGACCCTAAAGTGGGTCAGTGGGTCAGTGGGCATGTCAGGTCAGTGGGAATGTAGTCCTAAAACTGCTATCAATTCTTGTAGGCTGGATATGGGGAAGTGCAATTATTGAGCTGAGACAGGTAAGCAACTTTATCTCAAAATATCCCAGGCAGTGATATTTAGGTTGTCACAGTGAAGTTATATTATAAACCTACTGTATAACAGCTTTAATAAACACTTGCTCGTATGGCAATCCTATATGTACCAGGACTTGTAATTTATAATGAATGCAGTTTTGTATTGTATACAGGTCAGGTTTCTGTTTTTTATCATTAAGACAAAAGTGCAATCTACACCTATATAAGTTACTGGAGTATCAGGCCAAATTTTATCACCATAGCAACATAGAAGATGTAGACTTGATACCAGATTTTTGGAAGGCCGGAAATGTATTATTAGTATCATAGAAAACGAAAGAAAAACACCATAACCTAAGAGGGATCTATGCTTTAAAGCAGCTCATGAGAGCCGATTTTGATAACTTTTACGATACTAACATGACACCAGAAGACAATGACAATGTTGATCATTTAAAGCTAGACCAGGCAACTTTCAATTCTTAAGACAAAGTTTATCAAAAAAAGTGAAATTTTCATATTGAACTACATAAAAAATGAAATATCTGTGCATTAAACAGAATGTTGATGATGGGATGGAATCATGAATTACTTTTGGTGAAAAAAATGTAGAAGGACATCTTAGTTTGATCAATCTTAGAGTAAATACTGGGTAAGTTTTTGTAAAACAGTGCAACCAAACTGAAACAAAAACTACTTCAAACTTGCTGGTTAACATATATAGTAGCTTGAAAAAGTCGCAATCCACCATCACTGTAGCCATTGGCTCAGTCTGTCTTCATCTCCTCGCGTAGGCCAGGTACACCTGTGCGATGTGTCCAAGGCTAAGTGTGTATAAAAATTTGTTTGCAAATGAAGATTTTTGCCAAATTTCGATCATATGTGAAGTATGATATTATTTCAAGAAACGGAGGTTCTATTTAAAGAGTATTTGATGAATGGAGCAATAACGATACAACTTCGACCAATTGCTTTAATCCGCGCTGCAGAAGCACCACTTATCTCTTCCTTGTCAATTTGTCTTGTTCTTCCTGTCATTATTGTGAAATGTCTTCCTGAATTAATTACTACTGTACCTTTATGATTTATTGTTCGGGTCATTTTCATAAAGCTGGGAATTGATGTCTTCTTTTTTTAATTGGAGAACACTGTGGTGCTATAGTGCCGTAACCTAACCAGTACTCGTGCTCGTGCCGCTGGTAAAATTTATGAAAATTGCCCGGTCGGTGTACAGTCATTACATGTTCTTCCTGGGCTGTGACTGAGACATACATACAACAGTTGCTATGCTCTGCAAGTAATTAAATTATTCAGGTTAGTTCATATAGTATAATTCCACCTGTCAAATGCAATCACTTTAACCAGCACAGCTAGGTCATAATATGAAATCTTTTGGAGCATGCTTTCTTTATTTTTGGTGAAATTTCCCAGTCATTTATCAATTTATGCTTATCTTCCGTTGCCGTGGTGATCCATCAGACAGAAGGAGCAAATCTTCGGTTTCTTTCTTTCTTTCTTTTTTCTTCTTGTTTTTGGCCAAAGATGGAAGAGGATGGAAAATCAATTTGATGACTTTGCCTTGTTTGATTAATCTGATCGTTTTAGTTAAAACTTGCTCTTCTGTACCTTAGAAAAACAAACTCCAGAATTGATTACTTCATCCTGGCTTGATAAAGATGTAAAGCAAGTTGATTGATTCTCAGTTTTGACAAGTCTGTATCAAGAGTAAACAGCACAATAAAACATTTCTAGTGATAGCATTATTCAGGTATTATTAGATTTTTAAAACCAATCTTCAAAATGCCTCAAGTGTTCAGACCTTGTCAACAAATTTTACCACAAAATTTCATAAAGGTCCACAGTTAGTTCTAAGGATGGATAGATTTGTTAAAAAAAGTAAACTAGTCAGTAACCTATATTGCACATGAGAATTCAAAAGTGGTTCAGGGGAAGGGAGGAGAGGAAGGGGATGGGGGTGGGGGGTGGGGTGCTTTAGAAGGGAAGAGTTGATCAGGGTCTCCTGTGTACTGTAAAAAGGCTATCCCATTTATCATACTTTGATGAAAGGAAGTAATTGGAAAGACCTCCCAGCAACTTGCTAAGAATTTATAGCTTCAATTTATTATACGTGTCAGGGTAGATTAGACAGATAGCCAGACAGACATCCTTCTAGTGTATAATGTAGATTGCTTTACAGTACCGTAGGGCATCATAGTACAGTAAAACAGACACACACAAAATAGTAATGCTTGACAGATACCTGTATCCATTCTTTATCCTGATTATATTGGCCAGTCAGATCCAAAAAAATGTGTATTTTGCTGGTCTCCATATGTTCCATTTGCACTTAAAATATGAAATGATACAGGATTTTTTCCCATTTTTGGATTCCGTGTAGGGCTACTATTATGATCAGTGTTAGAAGTTGGTATGTTTTTCACATCCATTTAAACTTTCAAGCCAAGAGAAGGATTAAGCTGTACAGAAGAGTAGATGAGGAAGCCTCCC
>JAAAKB020225591.1:0-11447 GCA_010014835.2 Apostichopus leukothele | reverse complement strand
GCATGATTTTGATAAATTATGGCATGTAGAGTTTTGACTTAGTATGCTATAGACCTACGCAAATCAATTTTTTTGGGGGGGGGGGGGCTTGACGGTCAAAAATTGTAATTACCAAACATAACATGTGGATATTGTATATAATAAATTGATACGAGCCTCTCATAATTGTTTGTTCAAATGTACAACCTGTCTTAAAGTGACATGTTTATTAATAATTATATCTGTACATGTTTTTGGTCTAAACTAAACGATAATTCTGTACACAGTGCGGAGCTGCTCGTTGCAATCCCATATCACATATACGGCAAGCTGTGTATAGCCTATATATACATATAATTCGAACTGTGCTGAGCATGATATAGGGAGCTATATATATATCGGTATAAACATGATTTGCATTTAATGCCTTTTAACAATATACTTATGCCACAAATATATACTATCAATTAAACTTTCTTTGGACCTACCACAAAAACATCAAGCTTTTAACCTATTTATTCCATTCACAGTTAATGAAGATGCATTTCTGTTGGAAGAGAATGGGGCAAATGCGCAAGCCAACCCTCCGGGAGCAAATGGTTAGTCGCAGATGTTAAATTTCTTGTGTGTTTGTCTCAAGTGTATTAATAAAGCCTCACTATGCATTATAAACACAAATATACCAATATCAACCCTACACTCTCTTTTGGTACTATTTGGTAGTTAACTACATAATCATGAAATCATGTACATTCTGGCATTTTATATTTTGGAACAAAATTAATTACCTACTAGATATTGCATGTGTTTCGTCCATCACTTAGTGAAACGTTTAACTTCGTTATTCCATTCGCAGATAAGACAGAAGAAAAAGCTGAAGCTTCTCAAGAGGTGGATCTACCTAATGACAAAAACAATGGTTCGTCCTAGATGTTCAACTTCATGTGTATTTGTCTTCAAGCCTCATTGTGGTCAAGTGGTTAAGGCAGTGGACTTGTGATCTAAGGATTACAGGTTCGAGCCCTGGCCAGATCATTGCTTTGTGTCCTTGGGCAAGGAGCTTTATCTCCATTGCCTCTCTTCACCCAGGTGTATAAATGGGGACCTGCGAGGTAACTTGTAAATAAAGTTGCGTGCGCCGGTTTGTGGCTGCACCCTATGGGAAGTCCCCTGGGGGACACGTGGTTGTGGTGCACTGTGGTGCCCCAGGAGAGATTGATTGATTGTGCACACTTTGGTGTGTAGGTGTGACCAATGACCAGGGTTAAGTCGTGTGAGAGGGCCTTGGCCCTGAAAAAGACTGTAAACCTAAATAATATATATATATATATATATATAGTGTACAGACTATGACCTACCACATCACAGAAGTGCTCTTCGTAATCTCTGAACAACCTCGAACTGAGATCCTGTAGGCTGTTCTGGAAGGTTGCAAGCTCTGTGCTGGAGTTGATGGCCGTAACTCGGACCTTACCACGGAAACGTTTGAACTCTGCTTGACCTGAGGGAGACAAGGTAAAGTACGAGGAGATAACAGTCACATTTCGTCAACACTGCTGATCCTCAGTAAACATTAAACAATCGCAGTAGTAAATTATGCTCTTGATAAACAAAGGCTTCAGGCAATTAAAACAAACCAAACAAAAACCTGTTATTTGCTAATGGGTTTAAAGACACAGTTTAATTGAAGATAAGGGTCAGGGTATGAATGCAGACTTTGTTTGCCAAATCAATGTCTTATTTTCTGCTATATTCACATGCATTACTGTGGTATGTTAGAAAGTTGAGTAGCACCCTTTGCTATGCCATACTAGAGGAATTATTCATTCCAACTCTTACTAAATAAAATCTATCATTTATGTCCGTATTCTCTTCTTTTATGATGTCTCTTTCATGGTTTGTACAATTTCCATTGATCCAAAGGATAAACCAATAGGCACAAAACCAACTATCATTTCTGGCTGGTATGACAGAAATCTTTATGAAGAACAACTCCTCCAATCTTGTTTCCGTATAGATAGAGATGTCAAGGTACAATGTGTAAACACTGAAACCACTGCAATCATTAGCTCATGTTTAAATATGTTTGATTCAGTATTTACAAAAAAAAACAAAAACAACAATCAATGTAATTAATAAATAAATACATAACTGAAGCACATGCGGCTCAAGAATGTCACATTTAGACTCGATCAAGTGTCTAGGATGGTGTGTGAAAAAAAAAAAAAATCTGTCAACTTCTTGCAAATTTAATATGATTTTATTACAGTTGTTGATGACAGTTTCCTTTATCACAATGATCAATAATGATGGTTGGGTTTGTGTCTCCTTTAAAGGATATCTCAACTCTTTCAGAGAAAACTACTGTGATTTATTTCGCTCCAAAGATGAAAAGAATTAACCAACAATTGATAATATTGTAACAGATAGCACTTAAGAATAGTACCTGTAGATATACATTCCCCATTCACTTCAGTAAAACCAACTTGACACTTTTCACAAGTGAAGCTGCCTCCTGGCTGGTAAAGACATCTTTCATAATTTCTGAGGTGGCAATCGCTGAGACCTAGTTGGCAGGGGTCTGCTAAGCATTGTTCTCTTTCCTCTTTATATCCGGCTAGACAATCTTCACAATGGTATGTATTGTCTGCTGCATCATACACACAAGTCTGATAAGACCTTAATGAGCAGGTGCTCACTCCATTGAAACAAGGGTTGTTATCTGTGATGATAATACCACAAATGTGTTAATGGAAATCAACTCAACCACAAACATTAATCTTACTCTCAGAAGGAAATCATATACATAAAATGTAATATAAATATAATTATATTGTATCTTATATTATATATAACATATAACATACAATATATAATATGTCATACAATATATCATAAAAATAATATGAAATAATATAACATACAATATATTATGTTATGCAATATATCATAAAATATAATATGAAATAATATCAATAGTCCAACAATTTTAAAGGGTACCCTATATTGATACTATACTCAGCTATCATTGTGGCTCTTAGGTAAACTTCCAATAACTTCAAACTTTTCCATAATGTTAGTTCTCTGAGGTCTTGTCAATCCTTTCTACCAATCGTTTCTTTTGTCACTAAATTTCTGTACAATTATTTATGTAATGGCATTTCAATCATATGGCTGTTTTACTTTGTTTCAATATAGTAGAACTACATTTGAATTAAACTGGAGACAAAAGAAACAATGTTACAATCCTGCCAGGACTGGAACCCGCAATGCTTAGATCGCCGAGGCCATTGCCTCAGCCACTCGCCTCCTTCACAGGTTTCCTTCACAAGTTACATTGTAGATCTTCAACCCAGTGGACATAGCAATTGCAGCATAGCTATTGTGATATTAAGTGTGCATTAAGTGTTAGACTCACCTGTATCTCCTATACAACGGCCATTCTCTAACCTGAAGCCCAGCCTGCAGTCCTGACAGTGGAAACGGTTGCTTCCGTCTACTACGCAGCTATTAAAGTTCTGTTGTGAACAGATTCGCGACCCTTCCACGCATGGGTCTGTAATGCAGGTGTCTGCATCTTCCGCTACGAAGCCGTCGCTGCACGTTTCACAGAGAAAGTCACCGGATCGGACAAACACACAGACATCAAAGTGCCTGGCACTGCAGTCGTTGTTTCCCGTCTGGCAGGGGTCAGCGACACAGACATTGTTGACTAGTTGGAAATACTGAGGACATTCCGCACATTGGTATTGACCGGCGCCTGAATAAACGCAGCTTCTGAACATCCTCTGAAAGCAGTCATGGCTACCTGTTCTGCAGGGATCAATATCTATAATGAAAGATAAAACAAAGAAACAATTGAAAACTCATAAAGAAAATTGTTCTGTTACGATGAAAATGTGAAATTGAATAACAGATAAGATAATTATAGGGATATCGAGGTAGTGAGCATTAAATTGCCCGTCGGGGTTTTCAATCCATATTTCCAATAATATGGTAGCTAGTCGTTGTCAATATTTGTTAGATCTAATGTAACAGGCATGTCCTTCATTTCTACTTCCTCTTTGGTGATGAAAGTTAAGGAATTTCTTTGCATTTTTCTTCTTAAATTTTAGTTTCTCAACAAAGGAACAAGGAACAACCTGTAACATCTTAACTAGACTTTCTTTATGTTTCCATACATTTTGCAATAATTGTGATTGTAATACACAATGCGTTTCTGTTTGAACTGTGTATGCCTCTTTGTTCAATTCTTGAAGTTGAGTGACGCTTGGACGCTCACTTATGTATTAAAATACAAGGCAAATTTTCTGCTTTCAAATATAAGCCAAACTTTGTTGAACTCTAACTGCTATTATTGTACACAATCAACTCTATGGGTACCGATATCATCAAAATTCCTAGAAATATTCTACAATGAAGCTAACTTGGAATATAACTGTGAACAAGAGAAAACTTTTTTCTCTGTTTATGAGTTAGAGTAATATTATGCAGCGGTCATACCGGGCACTTCGGCTGTTGCAGAGAGCACCATACTGTCGGGAGGCACCAGCCTCTTATTGCGACCACTCAGCCCACCGTTGAAGGCATCGAGTACCATGTCTGCAGAGAGGGCACCTGCTTTGTCCGAGTCAACTCGGAGGGTCACTAGTGCATATTCTGACGATGATTTGGTCATTGAATTTATTCGCGAGTTGAGAATATTAGACGATATAGAAGAATCGTCGAGTATCTTCTGGATCTGTGATGAGAACAAAACAAGTACCGATGAATGTTAAAGAAAATGTAACATAACATAAAGAATCCATTGGAAATAATGTAACATATATGAATCCAATGAAAATAATGTAACATATATGAAAAGCCTACGTATTATCTCAGAGACGAACATAGGTTAACGAAGGAAGGGTTTCCATAAATTAGTTGAGAGATTAAAGTTTTCAGTTGCTGTCAAACAAGAAGAAGTTTCAAAGTCACACCAGAATTGGTTTGTTCATGTAGGTGAAGAGAAAGCACCAAGTTTGTCTCTAAACGAAAGAAAACTGGTCATGATGAATTGTAGGTATATTTACAAAGAAACGTAAGTGTGTATAAAACAGTAAATAAAGTGACCAGACAGTAACAGATATTGAACTTATTTTGTATAGATAGGATTAATTATTTGATAGCTGCTAGATGGAACATGTTGATGATGAAATCACTCACATCCTCTGTAAGTTGATCTAAGTCACTCTCTTTGATTAGATGGTAGTTCATGTTTGTCTGTAGACCTTTTATGTCAGTGAAGATAATATTGAGTTGAAATGTGTCCGCATCTGTAAGCAAGAATAAGAAAGTCATCTCGTTAAAAATAAATACAAAATAAATACAAAATAAATACAAAATATATACAAAATAAATACAAACAAGAATGAAACTATCACTTCCGATGAGACAGAAATGTATTATAGAAGTTACAACTTGGTGACACTTTCACAGAGATGAGAGGTTTACATTCATACGTACCTTGACAGCTACCACCAGCAGCCTCTGTGAATCCGTACTGACAGACACACTGATGAGTGCCTTGACGGTTTAGGCAGATTTTGTTCGGTTCGCCAGCACACGGTATACTAGTCTCACATTCATTAATGTCTGAAACAGACAGAGAGAATGATTGAAGTAATTTCACTGATATCATAACTGATGCATCATAAAATGACATCACAACCTTAACAGAATAGTTGGGTACGGCACAATCTTGGATGAAATTAACAGTCGAGACAATATTATGACAATAACAATAGAACCTACCTAAGCAGGTATGACCATCTCCATGGTAACCACTTCTGCAGGTACATCTGTAGCTACCAATTTCATTATCACAGTTTGCATATTCATGACAGCCATGAACACCCAAATCGCATTCATTGATATCTGGAATATAAATTGAAAAAGAAAATCTTTGTATAAGTATTATAAGGTGACATTGGGTGTTATGATCATTGTCATATCAGAAATAAATATGAGAAGTAAATTTAGCCTAATTAATATGCAAGGTATATCAACATAGTATTACTTTGGGAAGTTTTCAAACCCGCTGTAGAGCATGATTCATACTATAGAAGATGGCACACACAGGTTCTAACATAGTGTAGACCTATGTTAAGACAAGTCAGTGTTTGATATAACAAGTGCAGCATATATGCTGGCACCTATTAGTAAAGATTGAACCCTTCATGTCTGGTTAGAGTTATGATGTAATAACAAAACTTCATGTTAACATCTTTGTTGCTGCTCTGTAGCAATAATCCTACAGTTAACTGGTCACTGCTACAAACCTACCTGTACATGCACCCAGGCCTCGAGCTACCCCAGCACTAGACTGTAGGCCATAGCTGAAGAAACCACTCTTACATTCACATGCATAGGAACCACCCAAGTTGATACAGGTGGCGTTACTGTCACAGTCATGGAATCCTGCTGCGCATTCGTCCATATCTATAACAATAAGCAACAAAAAACAGAAGAACCCAAAGCTGAGTGTGTCATTAATTCATGGTTGAGTAGTTGAGTGGAATAACATATTGGGTACAACAAGAAGGGGAAACTACAACATCAAGGTTCCTTACAGAGTACTGACCCTCACAGGTATTGACATCACCATAATTTATAGGAATTATATGAAACATCTCATACTTGATACTGAGAGGCTGTTGGCCTGAGGATGCTTCTATGCTAAACATGATGCTTAGACTTGAGAATATCAATTCAACTACATACCACACGGCTAACAGTGGTTCTCAATCATACCCTGGGGATGATTTCTTACCAATAACAAACCAGATTACACACCGTTAAAACATACAGTTAGCTTCCGGTTATTTAAAACTACATACCACACGGCTAACAGTGGTTCTCAATCATACCCTGAGGATGGTTTCATTCCTTACCAATAACAAACCAGATTGCACACAGGTCAAACATACAGTTAGCTTCCGGTTATATTAAACTACATACCACACAGCTAACAGTGGTTCTCAATCATACCCTGAGGATGGTTTCATTCCTTACTAATAACAAACCAGATTGCACACAGGTCAAACATACAGTTAGCTTCCGGTTATTTTAAACTACATACCACACGGCTAACAGTGGTTCTCAATCATACCCTGAGGATGGTTTCATTCCTTACCAATAATAAACCAGATTGCACACAGGTCAAACATACAGTTAGCTTCGGGTTATAAATGACAAATCCAATCAAGAATCATTCTTACCAATACATTCGGAACCATCTGGTTGATATCCGGGGTAACACTGGCATGAATATGTTCCGTGTCTGTTACTGCACGTAGAGAACTCTGGGCAGATATCTACTTGCTCGAAGCACTCATCGATATCATGACATCCATAGTAACCATTTCTTCCATCACCAAAGTATCCAGGAAAGCAGGAACAGTAGAAGGATCCAGGGGTGTTATGACAGGTAGCATTGGTTATGCACGGATCAGCCAAACACTCATCAATATCTAAATAATATACAACAACCAAACATAGACAAATAACAGTTAATATTTAGAAAATCTGATGAAGTTAAATAATGAAATACATTTATCTCTTTATACTGCTGAAATGGAAGGGAGGAGGTTTGTATACTCTCAATCAATATATGTACATACATGAGAGAAGGTGCAGCAAAAAATACAAATCTGGAAATCAAGGGAGTGTGTATAAAGACAAGAGATGACAAGGTTGAGTAGTATATACCAGAGTTAAGAACTTCCAATTAATGCATTATTAGCCTAATCAGCACAATTAGAAGAATACACCAGCGGCAAGATCAAAAGGAGAATATAGATCGCAGACTGGTTGAGAAGTAGGTAAAGTGTGACCGTAGCAACAAATGTAAACATGATTACCGCGGCAACTGTCGCCTTCTTTCTCAAAGCCACTCGGACAGAGACAGTTAAACCCTGGAGAGGTGTTTTCACAGATGGCATTCTCTCCGCATCCTGAACCCTGGAGGCATTCATCTTTATCTGTGAATGAAAGATGGAACCAGAGGACTTAATAAACTTCAAGTATACACAAAGAATAGGATTTCCTTCTTCTCATATAGAGGTTGTTCATGAATGATGGTTATCAATAACCTCAAGTCATGAGACCAATTGTTTGTTTTAGCTTTAACTGAAGTTGTTACATCTTAAAGGTAACAAGTTTTTCCCTGAGATATGGACTTACCGACACAGGTGATTCCGTTACCCTCATATAGTTCACCACATTGACACTGGTATGAGCCTGGTGTGTTTAAACAGATGGCGTATTGGTGACAGGAGAATGTGGCTGGATCAGAACACTCATTAACGTCTAAAATAAAACAGGAAAAGAGAAAGATTTGACTCAATTTCTCCACAGAAACAGAACTAAGCCTTCGCATTGTTTTTAGAATATCATGTGATAGAACAAGTCTATCGTCTATATTTAATCTGGTTAAAGGAATTGAGATTAAATAAATAAAAATAAAAAAAGGGTAATGAACTGATGTGGAGTTGAGTCATTCTATTGATAACTATTTCTATAGTTAAGATGAGTTAGCTTAGAATAACCTTGACAGTGTGAGCAGTATGACTATAGTATTACTATCAAAAACAGACTTGTAACGTTCCTACTGTCAGTAGGAGTGCTTTGAAGCATGATATGATAGGACAGTTTACTGTGGTATTTGCATTAGAATCAGATAAATGTTAGGAACTGTTCATACTGTCAGTACCAGTGCTCTGAAGCATAATGTGATAGGACAGTATAGTGTGATATTAGCATTAGAATCAGATAAATGTTAGGAACTGTTCATACTGTCAGTACCAGTGCTCTGAAGCTTAATGTGATAGGACAGTATACTGTGGTATTATCATTAGAATCAGATAATGTTAGGAACTGTTCATACTGTCAGTATGAGTGCTTTGAAGCACGATATGATTGGACAGTATGATCTGGTATCAGCATCAGTAAATTGTACCAACTGCTGCCTATCTTTCCTATGTCGTACTTTCAATGCTGAAACCATCAGTTTAGAATAACCCTCAACCTATATATATGACATCCATCCATGATACTCCAGTCATTTGCATACCATATGCCCACCAACCAGTTGAAATAATTACTTTGTGGTAGAAATTACAATTACCCCAACATTTTTCATTCCACTTTCCAACAATTTTATATAACACCAACTGTTAACAAAGAATATTTCTTAACAGCTATTTGTGTCTATGAGATGGAACTTAATTGTATTGAATTTAAATATAACATAATCTACCAAATTTGTTTTGTTTTTATTGTTGATAAATTTAGTTAAAGATTACCCTGATGAAACATGAATGAATAGTTTATTTTGAAGTAATTACCTTGGCAGAATGTTCCATTCTTAGTGTATCCAGGCTTGCAGTCACATCGAAAGCCACCAGGGGTGTTAGTACAAATCTCATTGGACCCACAATCATCCATCTGGTAGAGGCATTCATCAATGTCTGAAGAGAAAGAGACGTGTTTAGTTTATTCAAAGTATTCAGGAAACTCTAGCAGGTTCACTTGTCCATCTTTATACCGTTCACATTATCTGCCACATTAAAAGGTACTGAATCCTCTTGATGACAGGTTGGAAACAATATGAAGATGTTTTATGGCGCCATAAAATATTAATTAAAATCATAATCATATCCACAGGAGGAGATCTACAATAATGCAATCTTTATTAATAAACAAACAAACACACAAATTTATAAATAAATAAATCTATTAATTAATTACTCCTAGAATTTGTACCATTTGAAAACTTACGTTTTAAGCATTGTTAGCAAGGTTATTCTTTTATTCTTTTCTTAATTGGCTATGCCAACCTTTCTAATGGCTATTTGAGATACTCACCAACACAGCGCTCAAACTGATAAGATGGTTTGTAGCCATCCTCACAGAAACAGGTAGTATTAGTACAGTTCGCATCTGTACAAAATGCACTGAAGTCACAGTTGAAGAGTAAACCTAGAATAGAAAGCAACAGACATTGATCAATGTTAAGAAAATATCATGATTTTCATCATTCAGTTGATATGTCATTCCACAACTCTGAAAATCAATATCACATCCAATACTACTGAAGCAAATATGACACACATCACATGACCTTTGTCAGCATAAACCAATACAATAAATGTTAATTTCATTTCGATACTGCATTATTGGGGTCATTAAAGCAAAAACGTTTGAATACCAGGAGGGAAGTGTATATAATAGAATCAAATCTGGTAAATATTAAAAGCAGCTTATCCGCATTAGGTCACTACTTTGCAACGACTTTTCCTCCTCATTAACAGAGGGGTCTTCACAACCTGATTTTTATTGCTCAATTATAGATAAACTCCAGGTTGTCTCAAAATGAAGAATCTCAATTAATTAGTCATCAATTATTACCAACTTCTATGTTATAATTTGTCAACATTTATTAATCTTATCTTATTATAATCATAACACAACCAAATATTTTAAATGGTTTGAACATCAAATGGCATTTTACACTATTTGGTACAATAGAATAAACCTCTTTCCTAACTTTACTGACAGAGGCTATTTCCAAGCAAACACACAATACTACAGTATTGGTATTACTTTGTCTGCCAGACATGATTATAGCCCAATTAATTAACCCTCTGCTTGGTAATGCCAAGTTTCCTCTACATCATGTTGGTGACCCTCCAATGGCGGATGTTGTGGCATGGGGAAGGGGTCTATGGGGGGGGGTATCCTCCTTAATTTGTTTATATGTTTAGTTGTACTTTGTTGGAAAATGGTGTTATATTTGGAATTTCAAAATTATTTCTGTTCGAAATTTTTCAACCTCTTAACCCACACCAATCGACAATTTCCTTCTTCTCCCTAAGTTTTTTGGCGAAATTGGTAATTGATTAGTTGATCCTTAAAACCTCTAAACAAACCCGACTTTGAATACAGGGAGAATAACCAACGTTAACATTCGGATGACATGCTTAACTAAAACAATTATTTATATTCTGCAGATGACACTGGTTTACATCAATAGCTGAATTTGTGTACAAGTCATGTGATGAGGACATACTTAGACAGCCACCATGCTGGTGTCTGAAGGAGTCTGGTGGACATTCGCAGATGAAGGAACCATCGGTATCAATGCAAGGCCATCCTCCACAGATTGAAGGTGCCTCCTCACATTCATCAATATCTGAAATAAAAACAAAGTCATATCAAAACAATTAAAGCTGCAGCGGTCAACCTCTTTTAACTTAAATAACTAATTTAAATTTAATCAATATTTGAAGTGAAAGGCAACGATACATTGTTTGGAAGGGTGTAGTAAATATGTATACATATACATTTATATATATTTCTAAATATGTACACATACATATGTATATATACATATGTACATATATATATATATATATGTGTATATATAT
>JAAAKB020225480.1:0-11448 GCA_010014835.2 Apostichopus leukothele | reverse complement strand
CGACATGGACGTTAAATGGATGTGTGCCGAGAGATTGGCTTCGGTCAGCTTGCGAGTCTAAAAGCCTCCATGGCTTCCTTCGCGAGTTCCTGCTTGCGGGAAGATCACATATACATACATACATACATACATATATTGTCCTTGCATGGTGTAGAGTAGCACAACAATATGTTTCCACGACCTACCCGTACTTTTTGATTCACTTTTTGTTTGCAGTTTAGTTATTTCTACATCATTCGTTTCTTATATGTGTTTGATCTGATTACCTACTCGTCTATGTGACTATAAGGTAAATATTACGATTGACGTTGCAATCCTTCGGACTGAGGAGATGGGACTCTCTGTACATGTGTTATGCTGAGATACGTTTATGGCAAGCCAAATACACAATAATTACATATACCAGGTGTTTCGGTCGAAACATCTGGATTATCGACCGATAATCATGGAATATCAACCAATATTCAAGTTTTATCAACCGAAAATCTAGGTTATCAGTCAAATATCCAGATCTTTCGGTGAAAAACTTGGATGAACATACTAGCATCCACTTCATGTTTTCAACCTATGATCCAGGTTTATATACCGATAATCCATTTTTATCAGTCGAAACTCCAACTTTATCAACCGATAAAATATTTTTTATCAAAATAGGCTACTAGCGCGAATAACAAGCTACTATATTTTCGAAAATTCGGAACGCCCGAGTTTGTCCAATTTTAGCAACAATACTAATGTGCAACTAAAATGGGAGATTCGGTTAGCATATATCATTACTTTACTTAATTCGTATGCTAAATCTGGATTATCAGTCAATATACCAGGTTTATTCGGTCGGTAATCTTGGTTGTTCGACCGATAAACCTGGATATATCTAGCTATTGGGCATTTGGCTTACCATATACCTTTATAATATTAAAAACGTTTCTCTTTCCATATGACTGAATCATTGAAATTTTAAATAAAAAATAATGTGTTTAAATAGCGAAATAATACTGGACAAGCAACGTTCTAACATTGATTGTATTCTCAATAATGCTACATAAATGCTTGTATTTGTATAAACCAACAAGTCTTTGAGAAGTTATTTGTTTGTTACAAATCTGAATCCGGTAAGCAAAACTTGATTTCAAGTTAACTAGTACGTAATTGTATTGCAACGTCATAGGAAAAGGTATTTTGATTCCATTATAACTATATCTACTCTTTTCAATATTCACTTGCCAGGCAGCCGAAATGAAATTACCTGAAGATGACCAGAAGGTTACAGAGTCTAAGTACAAAGTACTAAGTGAGTTTAATATCTAAAAGGAATAAGAAATTGAAAATCCAGCTAAATTTCCATTCTTACCGATTTGTGGTTTGTGTTGGATGTTCTCTGTGAGATTCACAGCCAAACAGCAAGGGAGTGGTTGGTATAATTTGAGGCAGAAGCAGGATTTCAAGTGCCACCAAATAGCAGGGGATTGGTTGATAATGTTAGAAGTAGAAGCAGGATTTAAATTGCACTAAATAGCAGGGTATTGGTTGATAACATTTACAGTCAGAAGCAGGATTTAGTTGCACCAAATAGCAGGGATTGGTTAATAAAGTTAGAGGCAGAAGCATGATCTCTAGTAACAAGGATAATTGATATAATGTTTTCATTTCTGTACATAATGTTTTCGTTACGGTTTACACAACTATTACCCTGGTGGGGCAATATACCTCCATGCTTATAGCTGTATATTTTAGTATTTACTACAGTCCCCTCTCTTACGTGTCTCCATTCAACATATTAAGCATTATAAATTGATCTAGTCCTAATAACGTTTGCAACGTTTCTTCACTATTTTCCAAAAGTTATCAATCTGAAGCATTCCTATCTATCCTATCTATATAAGCTATGATCAGCACTTATCATGTCTACCTCACAGAGTACGGCACCCTCCCTTTGATGATTATACTCAGTGGCTGTTTTCATAACTTTGCTGACGGGCTTGCAATTGGAGCTTCGTTCTCTATTAGTCTTGGCAGAGGGTTCTCCACTGGCATTGCTATTGTCTTCCACGAGCTTTCCCATGAAATCGGTAAGCATTTACTCTTATTTTTTGTTATCATAATTTGGTAGAAATTATGCGAAAGGCAACCTTCCATGTTGTAGCCAGGACAGCATACCTTGCATGTTGTAACTTGGACAACGTAAATTTCACGCTGTAGCCTGTGTAACGTACCTTCAATGTTGTAGTTGGAAGCATACCTCCCATGCTATAGTCTGGGCAGCATGCCGTCTATTCTTTAGCCTGCGTATAGCTTACCTTTAATATCGTAGCTTGTAAGCGTACTAAGCATGATGTAGCCTGTACAACGTACCTTTCATGCTATACTCTGTGTTACGTAAGCCTATACCTTCCATGCTATAGTATGGGCATCCTACCATCTAAACGATAGCCTACGAAGCTTACCTCCAATGTCGTAGCCTGTGCAGAGTACATTACATGCTATAATCGTTGCAACGTACCTTCCATGCTAGTATGGGCATCCTTCCGTCTAAACTATAACCTGGGTATAGCTTACCTTCCATGTCATAGCTTGTGCAGCGTACTTAGCATGATGTAGCCTGTACAACGTACCTACCATGCTATACTCTGTGCAACGTACCTTCCATGCTACACTGTAGGCATCCTACCGTCTTAGCTATAACATGGGTACCTTACCTTTAATATCGTAGCCTGGGCATGCTAATTTACCAAGGACAAAAACCTCATATGTGTAAATTCCATGTCCAATCTCCACGAGTTGCTGTTGTACAATACATTAATGTTCGACAGGGACCATCCAGTATTGTTGATTGATACTGATGATAAAGTCACTACTTTACATTAGCCGTCACAATTCCTCAGAATGCTCATTTTGGACCAATTACAATGTCAGGATGGTTCGGGTGTTGTATAATACTATTTTCCGTAATAATACGTATAATTATAAAAAAGCGTATTTTGTGCTTCTTTGTATCTAATCAGGTGATTTAGCACTTTTGCTGAAATCCGGTATGCCAATGAAGTGGGCGCTAATCTTCAACGTTTTATCGGGTGTAACGAGTTTCTTTGGTTTATACATCGGTTTGGTAGTGGGCACCACGGAGGAGGCACAGCAATGGATACTTGCTATCACAGCTGGTATGTTCTTGTACATCGGTCTGGTGGACATGGTGAGTAACGCTTACGTAGCCGGTTCAGTTTTGCGAATCTCTAGCCTCGCACCATTATTGTTTAACTGTATGGGAATACTATTAGTAACGTGATAACATCTAATTATACCACATATTATGCACACGAGTCTCCGGAAGTATATCACTGACAGGTCATGAACCGTACATAGCTGAAAACACACTGTGCAGAGTAACCATATATGCCTAAAGGTGTGACCTGGATCAATAGCTTTATATCAAGCTCTGTGGTTCATAATTGCAGGAATTGATAAGTTAACTACTAACCGTACTGTAGATATTGACCTCTTGACCTCTTCGCCTGATGGTAGTGTTGACCTCTTCCACTGACGATAGCTCTGTGGTTCATTAATGTAGGAACTGATAAGTTAACTACATACCGTATTGCAGATGATGACCTGTTGACCTCTTCCCCTGATGGTCGTGTTAACCTCTTCCACTGATGATTGCTCTGTGGTTCATTAATGCAGGAACTGAAATAGTTAACTACTCACCGTACTGTAGATGTTGACCTCTTGACCTCTTCCACTGATGATAGTGTTGACCTCTTTAACTGATGATAGCTCTGTGGTTCATTAATGTAGGAACTGATAAGTTAACTTACTGTATTGTAGATGATGACCTCTTGACCTCTTCCCATGATGATATTTTCTCGGCGGATATACTAGAGCCAGAAAGAAAGCTAACATTCTCCTCTTCATATTAAAATATACCGTTCGTTAACGTCATCCGACTCGACTGTTGTACACTGAGAACATGTGGACGTCTTAAATATGACCAGTTTCTATGTAACTACGTACACTCAATTCAAATATGCACAATATGACCGGTGTCTATGTAACTACGTACAATCAATTCAATTATGCACAATATGACCGGTTAGTGTGTTACTACGTACAATCAATTCAAACATGCACAATATGACCGTTGTCTAAGTAGCTACGTACTATCAATTCAAATATGCACATTATGAACGTTGACTATGTAACTACGAACAATCAATTGAAATGCACAATATGACCGGTTTGTATGTAACTACGTACAATCAATTCAAATATGCATAATATGACCGTAGACTATGTAACTACGTACAATCAATTAAAATGCACAATATGACAGTTGTCTATGTAACTACGTACCATCAATTAAAGTATGCACAATATGACCGGTTTGTATATGTAACTATGTAAAATCAATTCAAATATGCACAATCGAACACCTTCCCAACTCACTTTTCTTCTCTCGGTTTTCCCAACTTCTTCCATGCAGCATATCAGCCAAAGAATATAAAGATCTAATATTTATCACTTTGAAATAGTGATATTTAAACTTTTTTATCAATACGCAGTACCGTAATAACTTATTTGTTTGGAAAAGTTATTTAACAATGCTTGCAATAAATAGCAAATCCTGTATTCAGGGCGAATTTGAAGATGGGCAAGAGGCCGAGTGAAAAAAAGAAGACAATAATGGTGATTAATGTCACGAGTTTTCTCATGAACATAATTTATATTTGAGTTTCGTTTATGTTTTTTAGATGCCGACCATTATAGATCTCAGGAACACCAGCCAACCACGACTTACTTTCATCCTGCAGAACGCAGCGTTTATTTCTGGAGCCCTCATTATCATACTGGTCGGCGAACTCGAACACAAAATCAACGTGAATCTGTAATAGTGAGGTCAAGACGAGGTCAAATTGAAGAAGCACTTCTTTAAAAGAGTATTCGTTTCTTGGCTATAAGTTGATTTCACATTTTATTTGCTTTTCTGTTACGTAGGTCGCACATAAAAGACAACACTTAATCTGCAGTCAATATGTATAAAGTATAGTATTGTCTGGTACTAAAAATCTTACGATTTCGACAAGAGAAAGGAATATGATCTATTGCTTAATAGGAAATATTAGATTGCAGAAAAACTTTATATCTGTCGTCATGTAAACGGTGTTCTAAGTCATACCTTTATGCTTAATTGTGGTATTTTGTATAGTTTGGTGCGAAGGTTTGTTGCTTCAAGCCCCCCCCCCCCCAGAGGTTGTGATTAGTTATCAATGGCCAGGGACTGAGTAGTAAAGTCGTGTGAGAGAGCCTTGGTCTCAAACAAGACTGTATACCTTCAACTTTAACTTTAATTACGCTAAATCAAAATATCATCAAGAATGCTAGTGGTTCCCTTTTTTCTCCTCGACTATCAAATGTTACTCAGGTGTTTCATCACATGTATTCTGTATAAGATGCATTACAGTATGTGAAACGTACGTACACTCTGCATATTGCGAGGACACATTTGCTTTTAAATATTTATCATGGCTTTAATCAAACATTAACTGAATAGAATTCAACCTTTGTATCTATTCTGTTTATTAAGTATTTGGTGTTTGTTTACATAACCGTCAATATAATATAAATATAACATGTGCGTATATGCTTCATCATTTCACTCATTTTTTTCTAAAAAATAGAGGGCGTAGCCGGATTTTCTTTAGAGGATAACTGAGACTGACGCATGCACACACACACAGACACACACAAACAACACTGCCGGCTGCATATTGTCTGTTTTTTTTGCTGTAGATAAGTAGTTTATATATAGCATAAACATTCTCTCTAGTTAAATTTCTGATCCGTTCTCAATCGTGACCAAGTCAGAAACTTATACCACTTTCACTGGGCTTACAGAGTGAACTGCTACAGAGAATAAATCCAATCATTATAAGTGAGTAAGTCGCAGTTATTGTTGATCTGTTCATCTGGTTTGAATATTTCTGTGCTGTTCATTGTGACGTATATATATATATATATACTAGTTGGTTATCTACTCGTATGCAAACAGTGCTATAAATATCCTTACGTTATATTACTTCTACTCATTTAGACATTATTTCCTCATGACGCTATTGGACTGTGGCGACATACACAATATTTCGCAAGGTTGAAGACTTAATCAAGTCTACATATTTTTAATGTTTATCTTTATTTCTTTCAACTCTTTCTTTCTGTAATGGAGGTGGGTTCTGCAAAATAAATTTGAGTCTGAATTGTTAACCTTTTAACGTGTCTTAACGATTTCATTGGTTTCAGTATCAACAATGTTAACATTCTACTTGAAGTTTTGAAACTTAAACCAAAGGATCCTGGTTGTTCTTAGATATCACATATTTAATTGCTCTATTTTATCAAATATTTAATTGCTCTATTTTATCACATATTTAGTTGCTCTTTGATATCACATGTTTAGTTGCTCTATTATGTCACATATTTAGTTGCTCTATTATATTACATATTTAAATTTATAAAGGGAGACAAACGTCACGCTAGAATAGCTCACAAGATGAGCAATATAAATAGTATGGGGGAGCGATGTGAGGTATTCAACTGAACTTGCAAAATTCCAAAGCTATTTAAAGCGACATGAGGTATTCAGTAGCATTTGCATAACTTTCAAGATATGTAAAGCGATATGAGGTATGCAGTAGCATTTGCATAAATTTCAAAATATGTAAAGCGGTATGAGGTATTCAATAGCAATTGAATAATTCCAAAGCTATTTAAAGCGACATGAGGTATTCAGTAGCATTTGCATAACTTTCAAAATATGTAAGCGGTATGAGGTATTCAATAGCAATTGAATAATTCCAAAGCTATTTAAAGCGATATGAGGTATGCAGTAGCATTTGCATAAATTTCAATATATGTTAAGCGTTATGAGGTATTCAATAGCATTTGCATATTTCCAAAGCTATGTAAAGCGATATGAGGTATTCCATATCAATTGAATAATTCCAAAGCTATTTAAAGCGATATGATGGTATCATGATAATTCCCAATATAGCCTATGTAAAGCGTTATGAAGTAATGTATAACATTTGCACAATTCCTAAGATTCTTAAGGCATATGTTTTCAAACCCCAAATTGAACTTTTAATTATATGGCAATCTTGTTTATTAATGAAGAGTATCCCGATAATTGATTCCGAGCAGAGCCGTTAAGTGCACTTATATTACGAAACGGGAGTAGCAGGACCACCCATGCATGCATCTGCCCTCCATACATTCATATCACTAATGTATACATACACGTCTTAATGTCGAATAAATTGTATTTTATCTACAGGGGAGCTAAGTTTTACACCTGTGCCGATCCTCTGCGTCATCAGAAATGCGACTGTTAGTACTGATAACAGTGATCGTCTCTGCCATAGTTAGAGGTACGAATCTAATATCGTAACAAAATCTTCGGCAGTTTTGGTAATTACAGATCACGTCATGATATTTAGCATTTTTATACAGACTAGGTCTATACTTAATGCTTGAATTACATTGAGTGCAGTAAATTACTTATATTCAAAACAACTGAGTGTCACATTAAGAGCAAGTAGGCCCATTAGTTTATATATGTTTATTTACATAACTTGTATTACGCAATGCCACTCTATGTTCGACGTACGAAGTCTGAATGCAAAATCAAATATCTTTCATTGAAATAGCATTATATTTTTAGCATACTATTTCTAACGCATCAAACTATAATACAAATACAAATGACATAGCGACTAAGTCAAGGCATCATATGTAACTGGTGCAGAGAAAATTAGACATTGCATATGTGTGTTTATCCGACAGCTGTAACAGAACGATGTGTAAACAAACCAATCCATTTCTAAAAGTATATTTTATTGGATAGTAACACGCAACACGCGAACGTTCGAACAGCCTAAAAACGTACATAATTATACACTACAGCAATAGCATTATAAATTGAAAGCTAACATATTAACAGACCTGATAATAACAAACGGCGTGTGATGTAAATGGATGCAGGGGTTGAAATATTCGTAAACAGCTTGAAATACACGTAAACAGCTTGAAATACACATAAGCAGCTTGAAATACACGTAAACAGCTTCGAATACACGTAAACGTATCGAAATATACGTACACAGCTTGAAATACACGTAAACGAATCGAAATATACCAACATCAAAGACATTCTTTCATAATGACATGAAACTACCTATTGAGACAGAGAGCACATGCTGTATGTACAACTCATCAGTGAAGAGTTAAGTGACATCGTTGATATTCCTTAATGTAACAGATTCATGGTCAGGTTGTACAAGTCCTCAACATGCAGCCATCGGAAAACGTTGGGAAATGATGTGTAGACTGAAAGTTGACTGGATGGATGTAGCCTACTACCGCGGTCAAGCAATTGACGGAGATATTGTTATAAAGTCCCACAAAGGTAACAACATGCATACTCGAAGTTTATTTCTGAGATTGTCAAAAAAGAATTTACTATTCTATTCATAATACCATTTTCCTACTTTTCTCATCTTACTGTTATTTCCGCCAGCGCCAACAGCTATCCTTCCCGATTTTTCAAAGAGTAATCCTCTTTTCGTATAAATTAACATCCTAAATATGACATGAACATTCATCAAACTGCAACCTGTATTTTCCAATTTTGTAATGGGAGCTGTTGTGTTTTACCTCTTTTCACAATCGTTCTTCCGTACACAGCTACAACACTATAGATTCTGCCACTCTCTCAACTTTCCTGTAATTGTTTGAATTCCTCTGGGCATTGTTATGTACATGTTTCAAATGTTCTAAGATCTGAAACACTTAAAGTGACTGGCTCAAGTATGTACATACCAGTGCTAACTTCAAAACTTGTTACAAATCCCCTTTGTTAATCGAAGCTATCAGATTCGATTGTGTAGGAATTGTAGATTTTGTCTTGTAGTGTAGCGCCTTCTTATGTTGATGGCGTATGAATATAACAGTAAAGTTCGCGTGCTCAAGTTACCTTAACAAACGCTCAGTATTAACGTATTCGCTCACTTGAACGGCTACAACGCAGTTAACTTGACTATTTCATTAAGTGGTAATTTCATGATAAGCCTCCAGTTTGTATGTATGTATTTGTATGTATGTATTTTCCCTACTTACCTGTGCTTCAACACGCTATGGTGGTTACTTTTGTGCAGTTACTACAGTTTCGTTCATATAATGATTAACTGTTACGTAGTACCGTTCAACCATGCTACAAATTGGTAACTTTGTTTTCCATAGAACTCAGTTTTTTGTCAGCTTTGGGCCGACGGGACTTTCATGGTGAAGTTGGCCCCTCCCCCGTTTATTGATTGGAACGGTCCCAGAAAAGAAAATGAACAGAATATTTCTATACTTGAAAGAATCAGGCGTTATCTGACTATCGTTGCGCAAGTATGACATCGCGTTGCCGTTACTATTTTGTAAGAAAGTTTTGGTTGCAAAACATACTGTTACTGTTGTTACTCACACCAAATTTTCCGGAGTAATTCGTTTAATGAGGCATTCCATTGTTAGACTTGTAAGGCGTATAGTTGCACACTTGCAAGTTACGAAACTTCTTGTTTCTTGTTAATTGTTTTTAGTAGTCTCCAGTTCTACCTCTTTGTAATTCAATACCTATTGCACTGTATGTTCTATTCTTTGTAATTCAATACCTTTTACATTGCATGTTCTATTCTTTGTAATTCAATACCTATTACACTGTATGTTCTAGTCTTTGTTATTCAATACCTATTACACTGTATGTTCTATTCTTTGTAATTCAATACCTATTACATTGCATGCTCTATTCTCTGTAATTCAATACCTATTATACAGTATGTTCTATTCTTTGTAATTCAATACCTTTTTCCCCTTTATTTTTTCATTCTTTGTGTAGTATCTGTTCCCTTTCGAGGGAATGGTGATACACACCCGACGATGATCCCACAGTCACAGTCCCAATGCAAGGGAATGGGGTTGAGAGCGGATCAGTCGTTCGGTAGTTTGGTTTTCGTGCCCAGGTTCTTTCTTGGCTGACTTTTCTTAAAAAGTATTTTCTATTTTGTGTAATTCAATACCCACTACACTGTATGTTCTATTCTTTGTAATGCAATACCTATTACACTGAACGTTCTATTCTTTGTAATTCAATACATATTTATGTTCAGTATTAATGTTCTCACTTTTATGTTATAATCTGATATGCTTGCAATGTTAGTTACGATTAACTGAAATAAACTGAAATATATAATATATTAAATTTGAATTAAATGTGAATTGAATCCATTGAAAGACAAGTTTTATTCGATTTCTGTAGTTAATGGACATAATGATACAACGGATGGAAATCTTTGGGTTACTGAATTTGGCGCACTGGTGATAAATAACCTTACAAGAGACGATATATCCTTGTACACGGTACAATATATTGATTCTAAAGGAAAACAGTATCATCACACCTTTATAGTTATAGGTAAGAGTAATAGTTAAGTTAATAGTAATAGTAATAGTAGAAGTAGAAGTAAAAGTTAAGGCTACAAATTTCATTATCATTATTATGTTTTGCAAAGCACAACTTTAGCTATTGATTCTAAAAGACAGAAATATTTTCATACCTATAAACTTATAGGTAACATTAATAGTTAATGCTAAGCATTTCATTTTCATTTTATTTTCAAAGTAACACTTTTGTTATTGTTAATAAAGATGCATTTGATATGTTGTTCACAAGCCAACCATGAGCAACCATGGTATCGCTGTGCTATGTGGAGGGTTTGGTACTTTGTGGCCAAGTAAGTCTAGATTTTATGTTAAAAAACGAGGTTTGCTTACCACTGTGGGGTAAATAGTCACATTGTTTTGAAGAATGTAACATGAAATAATCCCTTGTGTAGGAAAAGACTCAGGGGGCGTACAGTTTAACGACACGGATTTGGAGTAGCTTGTGTATATTGATTATTATTTACGATTGAAAATAGGTGGCTCGACTTCTGACCATAAGTAAAACCCTGAAACAAAACAATAACTTAATTAAGTCTCAAGAATACATGCATCAATGTATATTGCGATTAACTAAATATACGCACGGTATTTGTAAACTTATTATACATTAATTTTCATTGAAGTAATATAGGCCTTGAATATCTTCCTTCAAGTACAAGATTTCCAAGATGCGATTTGGAACTACGAAAACTAACAATATTAAATATCCAACAGGAAGTCAACATCCTTACATATTAGCTTTAAAGTCAACAACCTTAACCTTAACAAACAATCATTCTCCCTTTAACACTTTATATATCAACAAAGAATCATTTTACTGGTTTAACTACCTTAAAACCTACCTATTCAAAGACAAAGGGTCGGAAATACTACAATGTAACGGGATCAGCCGTGGGGAGCCTCAAGGAAGAACCC
>JAAAKB020225370.1:0-11451 GCA_010014835.2 Apostichopus leukothele | reverse complement strand
CAGGGACGGGAGCTCAGAAGTGGGCTCTTCCGCTCTCTTTCACCTCCACCCAAACAAACCGCCCTTTAGGCCCCTTACCCGAGGAACCCCCCCCCCTCACCCCCCCCCCCCCCATCTTACTGGATATGAACTCTACCGAAACAAACCAGCCTTGTAGGGTACTTACCTGATCAGCCGTTACTAATTTATCCATTGTTGCTGGTTTCCACCTTGTTTCTCCCTCCCACAAGACAGTGTGCATAGAACATAGCAGAGCTCTGATGTTATTCTCCTTGCCCTCGGTCCAGTCACGCACCTGTTATCAGAGATGAACATTACAGATAATGAGATGATGTAATGATAAATACCAAACATTGCTTCCATTTTTGACAATAAACCTTTGTTGCTATGGTGATATCTATAACGTCACAAATCCACCTCCAAAACACGGATTTACTATGACCTGTTGGTATCAAATTATATAAATTATATTAATTTTTGGTTAATGTCTAAAAGATTGGAGGTTGTCTTGTCATCTTGCCTAAACTTTATACTTTAAAGTGCTTTTTATATCAAATTCTAATGCCTAGTATTCACTAAGCCCACAAACCAATGACAAGAACAGCACAGTGGGAGTGGCACAATTTTCACTGAGTACTGATTCTGTGCAATTGTTCCCATATATGTCTCTTCTTGGTATGGCACAAAGTTTCAAACTGATTGGCAACTACTGGTAGTTGGGGTATTACCAAACACTCACATAACTTGAGCTGGTTACTAATGGCAACGGGGAATAATTTATCTGTAATCCCATACCATCCTGCTATATAAAGTGGTCAAACTGTTACACAACCTGCATAACAGCTTCGGTACATAGAAATCTTTAACATTTCAATATTTTATACTAGATGAAATCTCCATAAACATCAAAAACTGTAAATATCCAGAATTTATTCCCTGGACAATCAAAACCTTCAGAAAGTTAATTTCATCTTCGAGGTCCAAACGTTTACTTTGACATATCTCAATATCATCTACGGCAAACTCCAGCGACTAAAATACGATGCACGTTTCACGCTACTGAGGTGTTACACTAAACTGGCCTACGACGACCAAAACGTACCTTCAAAACCTCTGGATCTGTGGATTCCTCTAACTGCTTCCGTCGCATTTGTTTGATTGATTTTGGGACTTGTTCCTCGGCTTGGGAGGTAAACTCGTGTCCACTCAGTAAATCTCCAAAGTCCTTGTCTCTTGCTCCTGGCTTCATAACTACCGGGAAAGAAAACAGAAACGTGTTCTTCAAAAATATCATAATCTATCACAAATGGTTAGGTTTTTAATTAATGGTTCATGTTTGTCTTCCGATCTCCTGTAGTGGAGTGGATTTGGAGAAAAATGTAACAAGTTATCTGAATGTTTTATGTCAACTTTGAGTTTCTTTCTTTCTTTGTAAATCCACATATATGGACATAGCTTGAACTAACGGGATCTTTTCGTCCATGTTATAAGGACACAGGATATCAACCCTGCTAATAGTTAACGAGCTGTATTGATGATCTTGACGATACAAAATTAAATAAGGTGCCACTTCAGTATCTGGACAATTCTGTGATTCACCTGCTTCATCCATTGTTTAATATCACTTTGTACCATGCATCTGCCTTTATCACTCTTCTCACTCCCACCTCGCAATTCCTCGTTCCTGCAAGTTTCTTTCAAATTGCCTGCTACGATCCCTCTCACACTTTCTTAATCAGTCTCTCCTCCAACTGCCTCACACTTTCATCCACACTAACTCTGACACTGTCATCCACACTAACTCTGACATCCACACTATTGCACTTTCATCCACACTAACTCTGACACATTCATCCACACTAACTCTGACATTTTCATCCACACTAACTTTGACACTTTCATCCACACTGCCTCACAATGTCATCTTCACACTCATCCACAGTGCCATCCACACTACTTCTGGTCCAGGGATAAAAGATTTCCCTCTTGTCCCTCTACCCCCCCGCCCCAATGACTGATGACTGTACATTACCTCTTGGTCCAGGGGTAAAAGATTTCCCTCCTGTCCCTCTACCCCCCATGACTGATGAGAAGCTGTTTCCATAATAGTTTGGTCTGGCTGCCTGTGCCATAGGAGGAGCAGCTGTTCCCTGCCGTGGTGGTTGTGGTGGTTGCCGCTGGTGATGATGCTGGGGGGAGCTAGATGTCTGTGGTTGGGGCTGCTGCTGCTGCTTCTGTTTGCTGGGAGCAGCGGATGGCAGACTACTCTTGAAGTTTCCTGAGCGCACAGATGGCAAAGAAACGACAATAATCATGAGAACGACTGTAACCAAGGAAACTAAAGCAGCTGGAAGTACGGAATGGGATAATTGGTTCGTACTTCCAACTGTTTAAATTTCTTGCTAGGAAGTGTCCTAGTCAATAAGCTTTCGGAGAAACTTTACAACTGAAGGATGGATGGAGAAATTAAGAATTGCGCATGAAACAAATACCAATCTCATTTAGGAATGATCAAAGTTTGAGTCCACACATTCCCTGGGTCACTGGCTGTACAGACTGTGTTGCTTTGAATCTAACCAAACACCAGTCATCTCACCAGAACGGTTTGATAGAGTTTGCTTCAGACATACAGAGTAGCTCTTGTTGAGTGGATTACTCCCAACGAGTGGTCTTCAAAGCTTTCGTCAATAGTAATGTTATTTTTAGTACTTTTGCATTGAGGTTGTAACTCTGTGTCTAACAGATTGCTTCTAAGTAGTGAAGTTTCAATCCATTTTGCATGTTGCATTGAGTTGTATTTAACTCTGTGTCATTCTGACCAGGCAATGTTATTCATATTGCATCGTGTTGTATTAACATGTAATATAATCCCACATAATTGGATACTCTTCAATCTAACTAAGCCGTACATGTTGTTACAATCAAATGGCTACTAAGTTACTGAGGTATTACTGTTTTCCTCCTCAAAAGAAAATACATATTTAGTTAAAATATAGATAGAAGCCATGCTACATAGTTTCATCATTCCGGTTGGAATGCCAATGGACATACGATTTAAGATTACGTTTTCCATGTTCATAATCTTTCCTTTAACCACTATGTTTGGTTACCATCAGATTGTGACAAATTACAATACAAATATGCAGCTTTTATCAGCCACCCCATATGTCGACTTACCCGTGAGATCTCCAAATGGATCAAACCTCAGCTGTTCTGTAGTCATGGGAGGTGTCTGGGACCTTTGGATTTCGCTGATAGGGGTGTTTCCCCATCCGGCCATCAAATCGGGTCCACTGTGGCTCTGCGGAGATGAAAACGATTAAACGAGCGTTGAACATGACCACAAAGTACTTCCCAACGTTTGGTGACACTTCTGTCTCTGACTACCCTCTTGCCAATTTAAAGTGGATTTTTAGTGGATTTTGATTCACTTTTCAATTCTATAGACAAAAAATGTTAACATCCAATGATGATTTGACTGGTCAAGTTTCATTCCAGATAAATGCATAGAAAACTTGAAACAATGCAGACTATTCCACATTGATTTTTTATTTCGATTAGATTCACTAGCCATAAGTCGAACTGAGATGGAATAGCTTTTCTAAATAAATACCACAGCCAATATTTAAGGTATTACAAACACCACAATGGGTACCATAACTCGCAGACACGAATTGATGGAAGTTATCCCAAACTGTTCAACTTCCTATACATATAACCGGCGGATATGACGTATGTCATGACACGGTACTGGGTTACTACCAAGTACGGGAATGCCTTTTGGCAAACGTGGAACTAATACAAGAATCCCAAAGACCAAAATTTTTTTTTTTGGTAAGTTTACCGAGTATTTTCTGTAACTGGGACCAGGATGTGGAACAACCTTCAGTTGATAAACAATCCACATTTCTCTCTTTCAAAAAGCTCTGAAGACAGTTCGCTTTAATAAGGGCTTTAAGTAATCCTCTTTGTTCTTTTTTCTGTCTTGTTGCTGTTTTTGTTCATTTGTATGTTTTTTATTTTTTCATTATAAAGCACCATAGAATATCGTTTTAGTTATGGCGCTATATAAATGCCATATTATTATTAGGTAACATCACTGACCAAAAACAAAAACAATCATTAACAGTGCCCCCTCACCCCCCCCCCCCAACAATCCCAGCAGGACTGGGGCAGATGTACACTGACAGTAAATTGTTAATACCTGTCGGAGGGGAGTGGAGTTTCCATGTTGAGGACTGTTGAGGCTGTTGGGACTGAATGCTCCAAACCCTGTCTGGTTATCTGACGATCCCAGCAGGTCATCCGTACTGTGACTGCCTACACCACTGACCTTTGACCCAAACGGATCAACATCAGGCTTCTGAGAGGCCCTCGACTGAGGGTTCCCGCTTGCCGAAGATGTGAACGGATCAAAGAGGTTGTCTTGCTTTGGTCGACCTTTCGCAGACGTTTCTACGCCGCCTGCGGAAAATGGATCGAACGTTTCCTCCGCAAAGTCTTTCTGTGTCTGGGCAGGAACCTCCTCTTTGGTGGTAGGTTTACCAGTGGAAGAAAATGGATCAAACGAGCCGGTTGGATTGGCTTGCTGGAAGGGATCAAACGAAGTGGGATCAGATTTTACATGGTTTCTAGACTTGTGTTTCTCGAAAGGATCGAAACTGCCGCTGCTCGTGGCTTGACTATTAACGACGCCGTTCCCTATCGAAGAATTTGACAATAGGTCGACGTTGCTCGGGTTGCTATGATCATTGCCGCCCCCCAGTAGGTCCTGGTCCCCGTTGGCTCTATGCTGGGATCCGATTCCCAATATATCTTGCTCTTCCGCTCCTTGGTTCGTGTCTTCCTGCCTCCCGGATGCAGAGGAATGTATCGATGTGAAATCTGCGTCAAACAGAGCACCAGTCTGTGCCTGTGAGGAATCGTCACCAAACAAGTTTCCAATTCCGTTACTTTTCGATGCCTTGACTACCTTCGGAGGAGCTTTCGCCCGTTCGGCCTGGAATGCTATAAACTCATCATCTGCAAAGATTGCATCGTCATCATCTTCGTCATCGTCCAAGAGTTGCTCCTGCTGTTCTTCTTCTGCTACTCGCTGCTGCAGGTTTTGTATGTTTGGTAGAGGAGCAGGAGGATGAGGAGAAGAAGTAGCAGAAGGCATTTCGGGTGAATTGGGCCTCTCCCTGGCCTTCTTGTCCAGGTGACCTGTTTTAAAGACAGAAAGGTTGACGTTCTCTTTTAATTCTTCATTCATTTTGATCGTAAGATGGAAGTAACCAATCATGGATACTCTTCAAGAGAGTTTATCCTAACTTACTAAACTGCACCACTGTCACTTTATTACCAAACGTATCAAAACTGATAAGCAGCTGGTTGGATATCATCTACTGATCTTACCTAAAAATGTCTCAAATTTTCATCATATTTTTTATCAACCAAGTGCAATCTGCTCTATCAATGCAACAATGACGTACACTGTCTCACCCAAGAGGATGGCTCTAATTTGATTACAATAGCAACTCTGCCTAGATTCTTATATGCAAATTAGGCTAAGTCGATGTGCATCTGTTATCTTGGTAGGGCTGAGCTTGGAGTTACTACTTGCTGTGAACGGGTTTACTTTCTTGGGACTTTGACACATCGGCTGTGACATCACACTGAACTGTGAGGGGCTTTTCTTTGCACACACACAAGCAGCTGCTTTAAAACTTAAAAGAGCAAAAAAAAAAAAAAACATTTCAAATTTGATAACAGTTCAGAGATCAAGTAACGGACAGGCAAATAACATTTCCGTATGCTGGGAATGATAAAAATGAAATGCTGACTACGAACTGTCGAAAAGTAAACCACTCGCAACTGTCACTAGGCTAAAAACAGCCGTTGCTAACTATGACTGGGCTGATGAAGACACAAGTAATACATTCTTTGTTTCTATCATGCTAACGAGTTACTTACCATACTGAGTGAGCACACGGTCCCATTCAGCTTGGTTTGAGAAACAGTACTTTGGAGTTATTCTCTGGGTTTCAAAGGTCTCCCAGGGTGCACTTCTCATCGACTGAGCTTTGTCCTGGCTGACCTCAAGGTCAATCGAGATATAAAAGTTATCAGAGAATTTGTCAGCTTGTTCCAGAAAGTCCAGCTCAAACCTGAGTGAATAAGATGAAAGATATGTCTTTAGGTCAGTAGAGAAGTCGCATTTCACTGTCTTTAGTAATAACTCGAATAGAGGGTTACAAAGTAGGGAAATACTGGACCTTGAAAAACACCTCTCCAATTATAACCCTGGCTGGATAACATGTATGTAGCAATCAAAGATTATCTCTACTTGCCTTGCTTTCAAAGCTCCGAGATAAAATTTGTGAGGGAGTATTCCTTTAATTGAAAACAAGCACATGCATTACCAGCGAAGTCAGTCTGTGAAACACTTGTCGCGCTATTTGATTCGAATTGAATTAAATGCGAAAAGAGCAAAATATGTTTGGCTGGAAGAGGATTTCGAACCAGTGACCTTAGGATGACAATTTTTCCGTTAGTCACTTAATTTTCATTCAAGTTTCAGTTGTATCGAGAGTTAAATCAAAGACTGAATTGTGATCTCTTGACACTGGAGAAGAACATGTGACATTGTGAGACATGCTTTCAAGAAAAACAACTGCCCATCAATTTCAATCGTCCCTGATTGTAATAGCAACAAAATGGCGTTTTCTCTTTCAAGAAATAAATCCTGACAAAAGATACGCTTGTTAATTCTCTTATTATCTTTTGTCAGTGAAAATGAGAAAATGAGCCTGACTGTACAATCGATGAAATAACGACTGCTGAATAATCCTCTGGTTTCATTTTAATTTACGACTCTTTTCTGCTTTCTTAGGAAACAGTCTTATCATTCATAAGGTGAGCATTTCTTTAACATTTGAGCATCGCTTCTCCTTCACATTCTGACGGGAATAACGATGGTAATACTCTGTAGATTTGAAGACATCATTTCTTGAAACAATAGAAGTATATGTCGTGCTCTGCTCAAGTTTATTTTGTTGACAATCCCTCCGGCCTAAACGATCGTTCGGATCTTCTTACTCACTTTTTGATGCATATCTGTTTGTTTCCAGGATTGACAAACCCAGTGTGGAACTGCAGCTGGAACATCCGGAGAGCAGTGACCTAAAACAGATGGAGATGGAATCTTATCACGCACGATTATAACCG
The DNA here is from genome assembly GCA_010014835.2 of Apostichopus leukothele. NCBI lineage: Eukaryota > Metazoa > Echinodermata > Holothuroidea > Aspidochirotida > Stichopodidae > Apostichopus > Apostichopus leukothele. Next base: position 4,242 of record JAAAKB020225370.1, on the reverse strand, counting down.
ATTCCAAACATTAACTATGCGATGTCATTTTAATTTGCATGCTACATATCAATAAATCTAATAGGTAAAGTGTCTGTGCCACGAGATATTGACGAAATCAACTTCACCAAGAAGTCTCTCACTAAACTTCACTTTGTTAAAATATCTTAGAAAGTAGGTTGAGCAAATTGTGATAGACCAAATGTAAAAATATGCTTTTACATTAATGTCACTGTGTGTGTCTCTACATAAGGATCCAGGAGGCATTGATGAATGTACACATTTTATTTCACACTCTTTTGCACTAAAACCGGAAGCAATGAATCAAATTAAGTCAATAACAAAAATACCTTACAAAGCTATTATAACAACATACTACAAATATGACCTCTATGAATTACATTACATGTGATACCACTGTGACATAATATGTTTCCATTTTGTTAAGACGGACACATCTATGACCTAATGGATGGACTCCAAAACAATTCCGTATGATTTACTTGGATCATACCTTTCCTTGGACTCGGCCACCAAACGTTGACCTGGCGTGGTATACAATGATGGTGACATCACCAGCGATGGTGGTGTTCAGATCGACAAATGCCGTTCCGTCTTCAACCTCAAAGCCCCTAATAATAATAATAACAATAATGAGAAGAAGAAATTAATATGATTGGATAGTGCTTCAAAAAAAGAGATTATCTCAAACAGCTTTTTCATGGTAAAAAGAGAAATGGAGAAAGTTCATCTAAGAAGGCTGGCACCATGCCATGCAAAATCATTTCAAAATAAATGTTAAATTTTGAATCTGCCGTATCGGCACCAATTGGCAGCCAATATTTTTCTCTCAAAACTCGGGTGATCTGGTCATATTTTCTGGTTTTCGTAAATCAAACCAGCAGCATCGAGTCTGAATGAGCTGAAGACTGATATATAAATGAAGATAGATCAAAACTTATCCTTATCATTTGAGCAAACTTGGAAATTTAAAAAAAAGTCATTTGCACAAAAATAATTTAAGAGAATAATTATGTTTCTCTCGAATTTGTGAATTTGACTTTCTGTGCTAGTCGTCATATAATTTCAGCTTTCCTAATTCTCAATTTATACATAGCAATATTTTCTGCATTATTTTGGAAATCTTTTCTAATCTGATCTGATCTAATCTAACAATCAGCGACAGGGTCTTTCATTGTTTCTTCGCTTCTTCACGCCTTGTGAAAAATTTCTGTCATTTGAATACAGAATACATTCCCGATACTGTCATTGTCCTTTGTGATTTGATAACTTGACCAATTTGAAAATTGAGCCCAATCCTGATTTCCATTTTAAAGCATTCAGTTTATGCATCATTTTTGTACAATATTGTCTGCCACAAATTTGGATCCCCCCCCGCCCCCCCCCCCCCTCATATGCATTGAACAGAGTAATGGACACATCTTGAATTCGGCTTTAACACTGAAGTGCTTAGTTTCAAAGGACATACATGCCTTACCAATTACAGGACAAGGAATCTTTTAGTTTTCACATTTCATGTTGCATTTTCTCAGGTTTTATAAATTTTATTTCTCATAAAATAGTCTCAAATACTTTGGTTCCTGTGGATAATAATATATCTTAGAACTTTGGTACTAATTTGCCCATTTTGGCACAGCATGTTTTGCAATGCGATACTGGTTGAAATTAATCCTTACGGGACTTGCCTGGCCAATGCATTGTACAGTATTATCAACATGCTAATCCCACTGCTCAAGTGAACCACACTTGATCATGTGACCTCATTAATGATAGCATAATTGGATTGTTTACCTCATTTTCTCATATTCTTGTGATGTGGATAGAATTCTCTCCTCTCCTTGATACACTTCACAAAATGGACGACATCCACTTCTACAATAGTTAAAGCAAACAAAATATAAACACATTCATTTGTACATTACGTTTTACAATTCATTAGTGCATTTTGTTCAAACAAGAAAAGGAGCGATATTAATATAGGGATAGATACGAACCAAAAATTTCTTAACTTTTTTTTTTTTTAACTCTTCTAAAGTTACCTATCCAGACAAAAACAGAAATGTCTGCTCTCTTAATTTTTATACATATAGCCTTTTGTCTCTCACAGGAACATATGGAATAAACAAAAACAAATTTATTACAAATGTTACCTTTGTTTGTTGTACAATGGAACTGGTAGGAGGTTAAGTCTTTTCAGAAAGATAATGTTTTTATGAGGTGCAATTGGTTTCTCTGGAGCCAGCATCTTCCTGATGTAGTCCATATATCTGACAGCAAAAACAAAAAGAGAAATGTCACACGTGAGAAAAATTCAAGTGAAGACATGAACAGTGTGTTCTCAGCTGGGTTGCCAGGTGAAAAATGCATTTTATCGTTTTTCATAAAATTTTGATGGGAGATGAAAAAGCAAGAAAAGTATTTTAACCATGGACCAGAACCTGACTTTACCTCTTTTGCGATGGACTGATGGATGGAGGGCCACGGGCTACTATAAAGTGATAGAGACTGGCCTCTGTGGATTGGAAGAGCCGGCAGAAGGACAGAAAAGAACAAACTACTGTAGCTGATGAGGCCTTCCCATCCTGAAACAGAACAGAGAGAAACACTGTAAAATGGCTGTCAGAGTAATGATAACTAAAAACAGCAGATGTGACCAGATGTATAAATGGCTGTCAGAGTAATGATAACTAAAAACAGCAGATGTGACCAGATGTATAAATGGCTGTCAGAGTTATGATAACTAAAAACAGCAGATGTGACTTGATATATAAATGGCTGCCAGAGTAATGATAACTAAAAACAACAGATGTGACCAGATGTATAAACAGGGTTATTTCTAGGAATTAGAGATATATGGCTGCTATCGCAAGGAAACTTATAATTTCATCCATGGCTGTTAGTGATTTAGAGTCATGAAATTACAATAATATTACAAATTATCTTCGTCTAACCGTAAGTAAATATCAAAACAAGATTTGCATCACAACACAATTCATAGCAGCATCCACAGGAAGGAAGTATGACATCAAATTTTAAAGTTTATCACTGGGCAGTTAATTACAGGTTAACATTCCGTGTAAACTCTTGCAGTACAAAGAAGCTAGACATACGTTCCTTACAGGTTTCTCCTTCTGTTGACAAAAGCTTATGTTAGGGTTTACTGTGTACAATTCTTACAGTACAGTCAACTATGCAGACATTCCCATGGGTCCTTGGTAAAACACATGTCAGGGCTTACTATGTACAATTCTTACCGTACAGTGGACTATGCAGACATTCTGTGGGTCCTTCTGTAGCCAAAGATACATGTTCCTGCAAACTGTGTACAATAAAGCCAACGTTGGTGCCTTCTTGGTCGGCCAACCACAATCAAGTACCTGTGAAAATATTTGTACAGAGTGACAACTTTATACATACATCCCAGTGCATGTTTACATACACTCATAGAATCAAAGAAGAATATTTAGTTCACAATCATAGAAATGTAGCAAAACAAAAATTCCAAGGAGAGGTTTTACAGCACTGCTTAAGTGTCTGTTCATGATCTTATGTCCAGCAAAATACATCAAAAGTTAACTTTATATTCTCCATATCCTTCAAAAGTTGTAGCAGCCAATTTTTAACATCCCTATGTATGGGAAAATTTGTAATAAAATCTTAAAAATCAAAACTATCAATATTTATTAGATCTGATTATCTCTAGCTAGAGATATGGACTACTTTCTACCCTGGCTTACAGAATCCTCCCATACTTACAAAAATTTCTAATGAACAGATTGTGACGATATTATTACACACTAAGATGCTTTTAGATAGCATGAGGAATATTTTGAAAATTGCAAACATCAAACCATTGAAAATAGAGGTTTCCTTTTCATTTCTTCTCACATGATTAGGAATAACTTACTCTTTTGTCAAATTTTTCAGAACGATACTTCTTCTGCGTCAAGTTGAAGACATAATAGCGCCCTCCGTACTTGGATGTTAAGTAGTTCCTGACGTCGTCGATGTGATGTTTGTATGCAGACTCGATGCCGTCCGATGGATACGACATCACGACTATGCGAGACGTTAAGTACGAGAGATCCAGATCAGCTTTCGCATAGCTACAAAGGAAGAGGAGAGGTAGTTGGAATATTAAGATACTGTTGTATGGCTAGACATTGTGCAGTGCTTATCATGAGAAAGAAAGTTTGAACAAACATCTTGAAGTTGATTAATAACTTTCAAAGTCCTTCATCC
>JAAAKB020225259.1:0-11452 GCA_010014835.2 Apostichopus leukothele | reverse complement strand
AGACATAAAGTCTCGCAAAATGAAACGTCTTAGCAAGTGTAGGTAGATGTGCTTAATGTTGAAATGTTGAACTCAGATATTGTGGTTCCATGAAAATTTCAACAACTTAATCAAGTTTGACATTCAGATAGCTTTATTCGTTTGCTGCAAAAAAAAAATCGAATCATTTGGACCACATTTACCTGGTATTGTCATTATGAAGAGACTCCATCACCAGGCACATACGCATACGGGGCATATGGGTTTGATGCTACTTGGTGAAATATGAAGAACATATAGGGAGAAAGTCGAAAATTTGATCGATTGTGTAGGTCATATCACCACCATCTATATTACGCGACTGCCTCATGACATATTCTTAGGAGCCCATTAATACGGAAACGATGTGCCCAGAGCTATGGATGACAGACATAGTATGAAAACGCTCAAAGTTCGGATTATCTGCTATCAAATTCCCAATCTGTTGGTTTGATGTATGACTGCAATTTCTTAGGCGTCTGAGTGTTTGCAAACGCCCCTACATGCAGCCACCATACGGTAGAGGCGGTCTGCTGAAAGACTACTTTGACGAACGTTTTAAAAGATGAAAGCTTAAAATCACGTCAATAAGGAATTCAAAGGCCGTAGGAGAAAAAAGCTAAACTGATAAACCACTTGAGTGGGTTCATGGAGGGAATTAAAAACAGATTACGAACAATTATTCCCAAGGAAGATGGGATTTCATTTCGGAAGGCCTATTGATCTTAAGGAAAATATTTAATATTTGATCGTTTTCAAATGTATGATTACGTCCTAACCTTAGATGGAACGATTTGTGATTATAAGGATGGTTTGATTTAGATATACTGTTTCGAGGAAAACCTTTGTCATGTAATATATTCATTACCTTCATTGGCGTATGTAGAGTATTGGATATGATCCTTTGTAAAGAGCATCGTGATTCATATGGCTATATGCAGGTAAGGAAGCAATACAATACAAATAAGCGCAAATAATTTTAGGATAAAGAAGAAGCGATGTTCACAAGATAAACAGAATAACTACCCGTTCCCCACAAGTGTGTTCTAGGCAAGCCGCCTTTATTAAGCATATTTTTCAGTTCGGTTTTAATTATGTTTGGCAGGTACTTATGGTCGAAATAATCCTTCGGCAGTAACAAATAGTAGTCTGATGGTGAGCAGTCCCGGCTGCGAGTACGGACGCCCTTAAGTGCCCATGGCAGTATCATCCTTTCGTTCCAACTGAACCATATATATTAAAGCCGTTAATACAATATTTCTTCCTTCAAGCTTATTGGGTAAAGTGTTTATGCAGTTATATAACAAGGAAAACAGAACGGATTCTTTAATTCCTTTCCCCGTCTGTTGTTCTATTATATCACAGATTCAACACTGAGTTAGGTCTCAAGTCGATTATATGAGCAGATGCATTGATGAGAATTATATATATGGTTGATATAACTTAAGACCTAATCACAGAAACTGACGTGTTCGTCAACGTTAAACTAAACGAATAGCAAAATTCATACAGAAACACCTCTCGTTTTTTTTCTTGGTTGTATGTAACTATCACTTAAAAATGTGCCATATTTCTTTAGAATATACTGATTTTCTGTTTAAAGGATAATACTATGATTATATATTTGCCAATGAGACGCTGTTTGTTCGACTTACGTTATACATAATTTCAAGCACTGACTTTAACATGTTGTAGAGAGATCACATTTATAGAATGAACTTGTCACAAAAGTCTGATTGACGAGTTATTCAACGCCATTTTGGATTGTGTGACACAATACCTTAGGCAATGGACAACTACGTAACCTTCTATACGAGTAGCTGACGTCAACAAACTATTCGGATCGATATCTCACTACATCATTGGAATTTCAAATCATATATTCCATGAAGTTTTAAGTTTTAGATGAATTTACATATCAATTTGTTCGCTCTTTCCCGTTCGGTAATGAGCTGAAGCGAGACATGTATCTTCCGCTTCATATGTATATGGCTTCATCATGGAGACCCAACTTCAACTAGCCGTTTCACATCTAAGACTTTCTTTGTTTCTAAGCTTGAAACGGAAAATGATTTGTTAAAGCGTTATCTTCCAATAATCTAACTGTTCTTACATTCAAAGACTGTGGGCTTTGGAGTTTAAAGAGAAAGACTCATTTAAGTCGACTTCCCTATTCAATTTGCACGATGAACTATGTTTATGGCCACCCATTTTATAGTGTTGGTTCGACGGCGTTGTTCCTCTTCTTTAATAGTTACTATCGATTTCCTTCAAACGGATTTGGAGAGAAAGAGAAGTCATCTTTCAGGAAGTGTTACAATGATTCTAATTGGTTGAAATGTGCTACCGGACAAGACGTTGGCAAATCATGAGTTCGTTAAGATATTCTTGAAGTAAGTCACTCAAACAACGTCAGTATAGGGTATTTATAACACCATAACAACGCTGTGTACGACGACTCCACAGGTTTTACGTACAGCTGCTACGAGTCTTTAGATCTAACTGATAATTCATAACATTTTGGGAACATAGATGTACAAATTTGTACACGATAAATTGATATGCATTTGGTAAACAGAAACCACGAAAGCTCTCCATAGCTTTGTTTGCAGCAGAACAACGTTATAGGGGCGACAAATCGTATTTTCACTATGCAGTTCCTTTAAAAGGGATTGATTAAACCTGCACTATTCGTGGATCCTAAAAAAAAGAGTTTCAGTTGCGAGAGAACTCAAAGACTCCCATACTTGATCCTGCCAAATCCTATTACACATAATTATAATATGATTAGAGGTAGACTTATTTTGCCGGCAATATAGTTCAATTTTATTTATTGCAATTGAATATTTTGTCTATTTACAGGCAAATGAGGTACAAAAGGTAGTACTTATAATATTGCTACTTTACAAATGTTATGACAGCTTCGAGGAATTTTTACATACTGCGGTTGATCGTTATATATAAGCTTCTTTGATGTTAAATAACTTATTTCTTTATTAATAGAACCGTCTGAGTTTGAAGTTGCAAACTCCATTTCCATCACTGCCGACGATTCGGATTTCACACCCAAGTTTTAGCTGGACCAGTCATGGTTCTCGAAAAGTCAAGTTCTTAAAAATTGTGGCTATATATTTGGCCACGGATTTGACTGTGTAGGCCTACTATTAAGTTTGATGCGAATAATTAGTTGTTTCTCTGATGAACTCGAGACGATTCACCCGGTCTAATTACAACTAACAAAGATGTCAGAACACAAGCAACAAAGAGGAAATGAATAGCATGGATTGGAACGAAAAGGTGAGTTTATGTCATATAAAAAAAAATCAAAGATTCTACTCGGTGACCTTGTACTATTTAGCTTGACCTTGTGTCCATGTGCCTCCGCGTGCGGCATCTTTTAGCTATACAATTGAGACCCAAACCGTGGAAAATTGGGCAAACGTTGAATTTGTGAAACAGACATAACGTTTACCTCAACCTACATTATACACTTTTAACTTGAAAGTTCATTTACCTTATACAAGGACACGTATATATCCATGTCAATCTCATATTTGTGTTACACACTGCAGCCATGAAGTAAAGCCTATATTTTCAACTATATATATATATATATAAATAAATATATATATAAATAAATATATATATATATATATATTTATAGATGTAGATATATATGTATATATTTATACATACAAGAACTCAGCCCGAGGGGTTGAGACAGTATAACTTCATACAAAGCAAGAGCTTTAAGTCTCTGTTTGCTTAAGCTGTTTTCCTTTTATCACTTAAGCGGAGACTTCCCGGTATAGACTCTAAACGAGCCATCGAGTAGGCCTACACACATTCCGTCTGATTTTAAAGACAGAAATACGAGGGAATGAAGGAAAGTATGGGTTTATTATCCTCAAGAGTAGCAGGTTGTTATCCGAAAGGATGAACGGTATAAATGCTTGTTCGAGAAAACTTTCATAAAGACCCATTTGGCCCAATCTTGTTATCGAAAGCATGTGTTCATTTCTGTTTGCTTTTATCGATGTCTTTCAGCATTTTATACTCTTGGATGCTAGAGAAATATTCCGTAAACTAAGCATATATGTTTTCTTAGTTATGGTTTATGTATGGAGAGCTTCCTCGATCAGTATACTTATTGTTCATCTATCTTTAACTCTTGTAAACACGTGTTTCATTTTAGCACCTGCTCGTATACATGTTGGATGATTGCAAACTCTGAACATAAATCGGGAATTCTGTTGATATTCGTCTATATTTTAAGTTAGGTGTCGTTCAGAAATATCTGGAAAATGTAACTGCACAATGGTAATTAAGTCTTCGGATATTCTACAACAGTGTGATTTAATATTTGCATTCACATGAGACTTCCGAAACCTGGACAAGCCCAGCGTTTTGCCTGATAGGGGAAAAAGCACTCCATATGTAACATGCAGGTCATCACAGAAAAAACGAGAAATTTGTTCATCACCGTGACCCGCCACATTTTCTTTCGCAAACTGTAGTAGACTCGGGAAAGAGTTTTTACAAGTTTATGCAGATGATGGTATGTTTTCTTCGTATAGTGACAGTATTGGACTCATTTCCTGCTGATATATATATATGACACACTTCTGCCACCACAGCATTATGTAACAGTAGTTGACTTATAGGGTTATTGATCTTACCAATGACAAACTACCAAAATCAACGAACATAGAATCAAAAGGCCAAACTGCTCGTAACAAGTCTACCGTGTTATTAGCCGTTAACACAGCGAAACAGAGTAAGGATTTAGAGATACAAAATATGCCACACGTTACACCTTTTCATTGAAAGTTATTACTTCCATTGAGAATTATGAAAGTAAGCTCTAACTGGGAGTTAAATCGAGCGGAATGGTACCAGCCGTATGTGGGATGGTATAATAGACAATGATTTGAATACCAAATAGTTCCTTTCGACTCGTTCCTGGGGCCGTTACGAAACAGCTGCGCCGCTCGGTGGATTGTAGCGATACTATGCGGGAGAGACGGGACGCCACGTGCAACAAGCGACCATCTCGATGTTGATAGCTCGGTTAATAATAGAAGGTCCAACACTGCCATTTACTTCTAAGTGGCTACGTCTACCAGATTAATATGAGTGGTTGGGTAGTGACAATTCATTGTGGCTACCTTTAACCTGACACCCCGTGTCATTTCAGCAGGTTCAGTATGAAAACGGGAGTGTTTTAGGCAAAACTACTCCGTAGTTTAGTTTAATACCTGGGTCGTGAGTGCGTCTTGCAAGATTTTGATGACGTATAAAAACTGAAGTCAATCGGATACTTTGTTATCAAAGCAATTATATGCTATGTTTTCATAAGTAAGTATATCGCCTTTTGGAGCTGAAAACGAAAGGCTGTTTACGTGATCACAATGGACGCTGAATGCAGAGTATACGGTACATCGATATTGAACCCGTTCTTATTCGCAAGTTACTTAAACAGTAATATTGGCACATAAAAGGACTGTTTCATGATATGAGGATCAGGACAAAGCAGTTACCATAAAATCGTCGAATGATAACCTTAACCTATATATGACTTTCCAGGGCTAGCGGCTAGTAGTCGAGGATGTGCTTCGAAGTTCCCATCGATGTTGCAGTAGCTATACGAGGTGGCAAAATAAGGTTACAAGTCTCTGGTGAAGGCCGGAAGTTTATTTTGTTAGAAATACTGCCATAAGATCACCCGCCCCTCCAAACGCTCCCATATCATACGTGACACATGAATTATACTTAGACAAGAATCTGCGGTACCCCTGTTAACCATTATGTTTCAGAAAGGTATACCTCTTTGATAACATGTCCTGAATGTAATCAAAACTTAATTGTGACTTGGGTCTAAAGGTAATAAAGTCATTGGTTGCCAGAAATTTGGAAAACATTTTAGTTAAAACAAAATAAACAATAAGCAAGACATGATAACCAAGTGTGATGACGTCATCATAACGTAACGTACAGGAAATTGTTAACATTTTCGTCAGCTCACACTACCAAACTCGGGAAACTTGTTCTCAGCCATTAACATAAAAAAAACCCATCCTAATTAAGTATGACGATGTCTTCAGTTATGTGACTTGAGGAAGAAAGAAAGTTATTCCTTTACTTTTACAAGATACAAGTATATCAACTAGAAAACGTTTTAGTAGCCTGGATAAACATAGATAATACATAGACCAATATTAAGAATGTGTTATTATGCCATGACCATGATGTAAACTGAAAGAGGTTATAAATCCTTTTTACAAAATTTGCCTAATATTGCATTCTTTGCGATACCAACCTTTTCTTAATTCACGGGGTTAATTGCATTTAGTGCAATATGTTACACTTGTGATTTCTATACTAGAAGGCACACAGATAATTAATTTTCCTAATGTATTAAAATCCTAAAAATAGTAACCGTCGGACTCAAATGTAATAAAATCCTAAGTGTAATAACGTTTGGACCTAAATGTACATAATTGCTACCGTACTTCCACAAGGGCGTCACTATAGGGGGGAGGGGGGGGGGCAGCACTCCCTAAAAAAGCTTTTTCGTTGCCAAGCCAAAGCCACAATTGTGCGGGCAATTGTACGGTTTGTCTGATAAATCATGACATTTTCGGGGATACAGTTATCGGTAACTTCTAAATCTTATAAGGGGATGTTCCACCCAGGTCGCCCGGTTTGTCGGAAATGAATTGATATGTGGTCTGTGTACATGTTCGATGACGTACGATAACGCAAAACATTTCACCATCTAAGATGGTAAATCTTAGGCCAAATTATATCATTATGTGATCTTTGGTCATCGTCAGATATATCACCGATAGTTTATGTGCAAGAAGCTTGCTTATTGAGAGTTTGTCTTATTGCCACTTCCGTGGCAGATTTTCGTAACACTCGAACATACTGGTGGCGTTGTACAAAATATATATCAACATGACTACACTATTCTGGTCTCTTGGTATAAACAGGCAAGTTTTCATGTAGCCATCATAAGTGTTAGACGGTGGCTTATCCCAAACTTTCAAAATATGAGGCTCTGCAGCCAGCGGTGTGGCCATTCCACAGTATCAGGCGTGGATCCAGAGGGTATAGAGGTGTACACCTCTCCTCTCCAATTAATCCCGCCCTTACAATTAATTATAGTTATTAGCACAGCCTTGCGTGTAGACCTAATTTATAGTCTAATTGTGCCACAGAATGCACAATTTCAGGTCCAATTTCTTTCCCATTGGGATGACCCCCAGACCACGCTATACATGGAAATCAGCTTCAACGGCTGCCGGATCACACCCCGCCTTTAGTTTTTAACGTTTTTCAACGTTTTATTTTAAAAATTCGACGTCATAAATTCGATGTTAGCCTATATCTTTTTTGACATTTTGTATCAGAATTTTGACATTTTATCTCGTAATTTATCATTTTTTCTGTTAATGTTTTATGTCAACATTTTGAATTTTGTCTTAGAAGTTCGACGATTATCTCGTAATTTTGCAGCTTTATCTAAAAATTGTGACGTATTTCCAGAATTTGAGGAGTGAAATTTTGACATTGTATCTCAGCATGCTGACGTTATATCTTAAAATTTCGTCTTTTTTCACGTAATTTTTTTCTTTTCGAAAATATGATGTCTCATCGTAATATTGCGACGTCCTATTGTCAGAATTTTGACCCAATATATCGCAAAGTTCCTTTTTTTCTGTCAAAATTTTGATGTTTTTCTTCATATTCTCGAAGTGGTGATGTTGTTTGTCATCATTTGAAGTTTTATTCCAAGAACTTCAAGAGGTATCTCGTAATGTGACAGTTTCATATCAAAGATGTTCCGTTTTACCAACATATTTTTGAAATGAAAAAGTCAATAAAGATAACGTCACCAGCAATTGACATAGAAAAGTTGTTTTTATGTCTTTATTATTTTACAAGAAACAAGTGGCGAAGTAGGAAAATTAAAATATGAACAATACATGGCAATAAAGTGTTTTAACGTAATCTTACCCATACATTCACCATATCTGATGACGTCGCCACATCAGATTAACAAGTCGTACCTATCTTTTTATCTCAGTTTGGTGCGTGTATCTTTTTTTCACTGACAGACATGCAAACGATTTTCTGTAAGTCATGTGACTCATGGCTCAATCTCATTTCATTAAACCGGGTCAAACAAAACGCTAGTCGACAACAGTTCACACAAATGTGGCCAATCGAGACGTAAGTTTACCGACAAGTCAACCTATTTAGTTATCATGGAAAGCCATATAAATGCTCCCTATTTGGCATACTTTGTGACGAGTTGGACATGAGTTTACTGGTGATGACTTGCGCGTAAATTGAAAATTCTCAAATTCGATCAAAGTGACCCCAAGTCGACGGACGTCCGTGCAAGTTGGTGGTCACTACGGGACAAAAGGCCTCACAAAATGCAAGATTTGCGTGAATTAATGTATAGTTTCGGCAAGGCTTTTTGCCTTTTTTCTTCTCTTTTTTTGGTAATGTCTTTCGTGTACAAGTTTCTTGGTAATTGAATCCTTATTGAAACTTTCATATTATCTGTTTATTCAGCCAATGACATATCAGCCTGTGAAGGAGGGTACGCCCTTTTTGTTTGTTTGTATATGTATATATGTATTTAGGTTTGTTTTTAGGTTTGTTTGTGTGTGTGTGTGTGTTTTTTATTTCTTACTTTTTTTGTCAATGAAAGTTGACGAAAGCTGGAAAACAGTATATATCTAGCAACCAGCCCCACACTCTTTCTTTAATAGAATTCCCTACATCACAAATGCTTGCACCACTCCTACCAACTTGGAAACCTGGAAACTATATATACTTACAGAATTTGTCGTTGAATATTTTCAGTGGGTAAATCAGCCTCAGCAAAGAGCGTCGTTGTGAATCCCGATCAATGAGACAAACAAACCAACACATAATAGCGACAACGAATGTTATTTTCAAATTGTTTATTAATATTCATAATCAGATACATTTGATATGTAACTTTTTCGTAGAGAAAATTGTACCGTATTAAAATACAATAGCAGCAATATATAACTGCATGGTTAGTATCCTCCTCATTACCTCTCTAGTGAAGTCTGTGGACGAATATTTTCCAATTGTATTTTCTTTATCAACATACATTATGTGGATTTGGTATCACAATCTAAACTCGAATATACTTAACATCAGCAATTGTGTGACTTCAAGATGCCAGGAACTATATAGTGTGATTTACACGTTAAGCTGGTTATATACATAAACGAAGAAAATATATATTTCCAAAAGGACGATGTATAGTCCTATATGAAGGAGGCCTAGTACGCTTTGATAGCACTAACTGAATAAGCACAGGACAATGCTGAGCTTTTACTACCCATGATAAATTAAGACAAGTGTCGAGATCAAATGCCAACGGTTCTAATATTAGTCATGTTTGTGTGCAAGTGTTCAATATTCGAACATCTTAGCCCGTTATGTATATATGCTATAATTACGATCGGCTCATGCTATCAGCGTAGTGATACAATTTGTGACTTAGAATCTCGAATTGGACAATGCCTACTACCTTCTCAACATTAGACTGTGTGTGTAGAACATTGTCATCACTAATTTACTTTTCTAACATATAGCCTATACCTAAGGTATTTCCGTGAAAATTTTGTTACATCGGGATACTACACGGATATGCTTTATTGTTCATTTTTACCTGTGCAGTTGGGTTGTACAAGTTATACAGTCCAAATCAAAGTTCTGGAATACTTCAAATCAGCACAAAATATATTAAAACCATGTCTTTGTCTTAACTGTCATCGAATTCATTATCATATGAGACGGGACAATCGGAATAAAGGGTCCCAAATTCTCCATATTAACTTTAGAATAAATAAGACCTCTAAAATCAATATAATATATGTAAAATTCCCTATTAAGGAAACTATGAAGCATAGATATAGGCCCTATTCATTGGTGAACTTCAGCTTTTCTCAGAACACACAGCTATAGGTTTAAGCAGATGGCATTGCGTCAGAGGCTAGCAATGACGCAAATTGGAAATATAGATTTGTCTTCATTTTATTTTAATTTATTTTATTACTTCGATTGCTGACTTTGCATTGTATTGTATATCGTTTACTTGTTGCTAACCGTATACATACAACCAAAAGGGTAACGTGAGACACAATCAAAGAAAGAAATCATAGGTTTATTGTTTCTTCGCAACTTTATTCAACGCTGTGCATACTCAAATGCTGAATTGACAATTGTGTATAAGTCGAATACTGCTTTCAAAATAGCCCTGTGAACTAACCCTAAGCGCACTTTCGTTACACAATGCTCGTTAATTATTTGTAACCAATGAATATCATACCAGTTGATATATGCATTTAATTGAGCGTTATCTTCCATAAAACACACTAGTCTTGAAATAATCCTCAGCTAAACACAAATTCCTCTTTAACTCGCTCGGTTTCGGCTCAGCTTTCCTTAATAGTCTGTAGACTTGGAGGCATAGTGTGCCACTAAAATATTTATATCAGCGTTGTAACATCCACGTGAAGAGAGTTGACAGTTGAGGGATGTTTCACTAATCGCAGGATTAATTTTCCACAATCCTTGCCTCAAAATATCAAACTAAAGACAAGAAGTCTCTCCCAAAAGAGAACCTTTTAGTCGGGATATTTGTTCCCTCTGTAAGTTGATGCGGAAAGCTTTCGCTAGAAACTGCCGAGTATGAGCTATGAATATTTCAGCATTTCGTAAGTAGCGACTTTGTTGAAATATTAAGTTAAAAAACATACCTTACAACTTTCATAACGCTTAGTGCTTCTTGAGGTCAGGTAATGTCAACGTTTTGTATACCAAAATGTGGCCAAACAACATATCTTGGAATATTGCCTGCCAAAAATTATTGCAATGATGGACACAGATTACTTATTTCCGTTCTTCACTAAACGACCCATGACTTTCTTCACTTTCATGTAACACATATAAACCACAAACCATAACACATTAGTACACGTATCATACATGTATTTACTTTCAGCATTCAAATGAAGAACGTTTTGCAAACCGAAGGGACATCTTCACCACTGCAACTATAGAGAATCGTATCTTACCACTTCATTCCATAGAGCATTAAACAATGCTGAAGACTTGAACAAGTCTAAATGTGGAATTATTAAGCCACTAAATTGTCATGTTTCTCTATATTTATTACAATGTTATTATCTGAAATGGAGATGGGTTCCGCAAATGCTGGCTTACAAAATAACTTAAGACGACATAGAGATGCCATTACTTCCATTGTCAACACTATCAACTCATTCTACCTTGAAAACAGAAAAAAGGAAACAAATGAAAATATTTCCAATCCTACTGGCACTATGACATAACTGATTTAGAAAATGGAAACCCC